>JAUTDX010003026.1:0-37463 GCA_030844895.1 Ambrosia x helenae
TTACATTAGTGTCATACTATATATATATTCATGACCAGTTACCATGCATAAATCATCTTGATTACTCGATATCAAAAGGACATTTAGCTCAATTGTGTCTTGAATATATCATATGGTATCATAGGTTCGAGTCCAGCTGAAGATGTAATGTAATTTAGGAGTAGACTAAATGGGTGTGTGAGTTGTTTATCTAAAAAAATTATATATGTAACAATTATCTTGTATAGAAAAATTTGGTTGTGATATAAGTAATGATAAGGTGGACTACATAAAAGTATCAATGCAGTTTTGTAGTGTCATATACTCATATACACAATTTAGACGTGTTTCTGATATCAAACGGTGAAAATTATTAACAATTATTGTATGACATTTAGTTTATGATCATTTAAGTATGTACTCAGAAGAAACAAGTAATAGGCGTAAGGACACATAACACACGAATTAAAACATGAGTTGGTGCTTGTTACATAAATTTATTAAAAAAAATCTAATACTCAACGCTTGAATCGTAGAGGTCGTAAGTTTGAATCCAAGCCACACGGGTAATGGGATACCCGTGATCATTTTTTTGTGGCGCCCCGTCCCCCTCTAATGCTATATATACAAGTAAAAAAATCTAAAGAATTGTGATGCTAAGTGAAAATAGTTTGAACATGAAAAAATAACTAAGACTATGGCTATAGCACAATCATTACATTTGGATACAAGTACTATTATCACACCATTGTCTATGTAGTAGTATTTTTTTTATCGGTACTTTAGATACGTCTCAAGTTTAATCATTTAATCCATATTAAAATAAGTAAGATAATAATTTATTAAAAACATGTAAGATAATGAGTATAGAATGTATGTATTGTATCTTTTTAATGGGCGCTTGAAATAGGATATATAGCTTAATAGCTATTACTTGAGGCTCAACCCTTTATGCTATTTCTTGTAAAAAGATCTCGTACTTTTAGAAACATATGATGTGTCTACATTGTTAAAGCATTGCGATGTTTCCATCCACATTGTTATGCATGAATATCAACCCTTGAATCATCTATATATTGTATACATACTTTGTCTGTAATCGTTTCTTTGTTATATAATACAAGTCGCTTTTCCAATTGCAAGACAAAAAGAGACATGAAACCAGCCCTTTTATATAATATGAGTTTTGCTAGTTTAGTTACAGATTATCTGGACTAGTTAGATTTTTGAACTATGAAAACCGTAAAGGTTTATTTTTTAGAATTATAGATTGTAAAAGTCCTAATCTCAGAGCATCCACGATGTGCAAATCCTAAAAACTTCCCTAAGAGACCTTCATTTTCTTCATAATGTACATAACTCCACAAACCCATTATTATATATATGTGTGTGTGTGTTTGTGTGAGTGAAGGACCCACACAGAAGTCTGTTGGAGGTCAGCACTTACGAAGTTAAGACAAACCGGACGAGTGCAACAATGTAACCGTACGACCAAAGAAAGTCCGCTGAAGTCCAACATGTAATAAACAAGTGAAGAACACTATACCGTGGATGCTCTTACAATACAATACACTACACTAACATATACATTTTAAAAATTGTGAGGCGTTTCACATGGAAAAAAGCTCTAAGCTTAGATCTAAAAACATACACATGTTTTGCTAGACAAACATTACTGGCATTTAGATTTCTCACACTACACATTCACACACAACACATTTGAAAATCAGATCATTAAACCTTACCACTAGGCCGACAAATCGAGTTGCTTTAATTTATAAAAATCATATCTCACCAACATCCTTGATCCCAAAGGACCAAAACTATACAAAACCATATAACAAAAGGACCAAAATTTAAATACCCAATATTCATTCACATACTAAAAGTAAAAGCAGGGGATGAAAGTGAAATTTCCATAAACTGCAATACTTGATGATATATTTTTAAGAGCTCTTCATACCCCCTGAGTTTTTGTGACACCTAAACAATACCCACCCCCCCCCCCCCCCACCCCCACCCCCACCCCCACACCCACACACACCCACTCACCACCATCACCACACCACCACTACCATCATCATCTCAATTGCAGATAAAAGCTTCAATTTTGGATCTCTAATTTAAACAATAACAAACAAAAGCCACAAAACTCTTCAAATTGATAATATTATTATCACTCTGCTACCCACATTGTTGCCCCCGTAAGTTGATTACCCTCGATGTCCACGATCTTTAATTACTTCTCAAGTTATTATTATTATTATTAAATGGGTTTTTGAATTTTCTCTGTTTTCAAGATTATATGTTTTCTTATTTCTTATCTTTAAGTACTTCTTCTTCTTCTATCTGGGTTTGATCTAATCCAGTTTACATAATTAGATTCATATGTTTATAAGTTTGTATAATTAGACACTGTTTGTTTGTTTGTTTGTTATTAGTTGCTTCTAATCTGGGTTTACTGTTGTCGGTGATTGTGTGTTGCTTTTTAACTTTACTGATCTTTTAATTGGATTCGAATTATTTATCTGTAAGTGGGTTTAGTTTAGTTTAGTTTACATTGTTGTTTGTTTGAAGGAATTAAATTAATTTAAATTAAATAAATAATGTAATTTGATTCATTATGTGTATGAACTGGAGGAATCTGAGTCTTTAGTTCAACAATTTGGAGTATTTTAATTCTTAATTAATTTTTAATTATTTTTAGTTAATTAATATGATTAGCTTTGAATTGTTCCTAAATGATGTCGGCGTTTATGCTTTGATTTATTTTATTTTTTTATAATTAGGTATATTTATCTGTGAAGATAAATAGATATTTAGATAATTATCTCCTGATTTATTGATGCATGCCATTTTTATTGGATTAGGATTCTTTTGATTTTAATTGTCACATTTCATCTTAGGCTTATTATTATTATTATTATTTTATTTTTATTTTTAATACAGATTGTCAATTTCTGAACCATTGTTTTCTATAGCTGTAGGTATTCAGTCATAATCTGTATTCTCTTTTCCCAACTCATCTTTCACCCAATATTAGGAATATTATTATTATTTAATATGAAAAGATTAATAAATGTCACATTTCATCTTTATAAGTAGAAAGATCCTCATTTTCAGTCAAGACTCAAATACCATCTTCCTGAATCTTGTGCAGGTTTTGTTCTACCTAATCTTTGTTGTTTTGTTAAATAATATTATTATATTTACTTATTTACACTAATCTTTGTGTAACTTTGTTCTTTCTCTAATAAAAATACTTTTTTTTTTTTAAATTCATTCTCACAAGTACATTGATTGTTTATTTTAGTTTGTCAGTGACAGATGCCAAGTATGTGTATTCATAATCTGTTTTATCTTTGATTAGAATGATTTGATTTATTGGATATGTTTTTCTGATATTATGAAAGTTTTTATGTTCTGAATGGGATAAAGGTAATACATATACAGTTACTGAGATAATTCCAAATTGGTATATTGTCAAATACTCAAATGGTGCAGTGTCCTTGTGACTGAAAAATAAGTTTGATTTTTATTATTTTTTTCTACTTGGATTTGATTGTTTTTTTTTTTTTTTTGGTTTTACTTTAGTTGTTGCATCTATGTCATAAATGAAGGTAAATAACATAGGGTGTGTGCCTTTTATAAAGTTACTCTCTCTTAACTTATGAAAGTAAATGCTTTTATGAAGCCCAATAAATGTTTTTTAAAGTCTGTAACTATGATAATTTGAGTTCTGATGATGGGTAAGAACATTATTATTATTATTATCTAAGTGTTGATATTAAAACAATTTGTTGTTGAATTATTAAGAACCATTTAAGTCTATTATTTTTGTTTGATCTATTTTTAATTTTTTTATTGTTATGTAAAAATGTAGAGTAGAATAGTGGATCATGGATCGCCGGAGTTGGCCCTGGAAGAAGAAATCATCTGATAAGTCAGGCGCTGACAAGGCGGTTGCTATAATTGAGGGTTCTCAGGTGAAACAAGATAGCTACAAAAAGCCGAATTATGTTCAAATTTCGGTGGATCAATATTCACATCTAACTGGATTGGAGGATCAAGTAAAATCGTACGAAGATCAAGTGAGTTCATATGAAGATAAAGTGAAATCCTACGAAGATCAAGTGAAGTCGTACGAAGCTCAAGTGAAATCATACGATGAACAAGTGAAAAGATACGAAGATCAACAGTTGGTGTACGAAGATCAGATTAAGAACTTGGAAGATGAAGTCAAGGAATTGAATGAACAACTTTCCGAAGCCCAGTCAGAGATTGTCACACAGGAAAATCTCGTCAAACAACACTCTAAAGTTGCTGAAGAAGCCGTCTCAGGTTGTTTGTTAATCATAATTAATTAAATACTACATTTTTAATCATGATTACTTTAAAATTAATATATATCTAAAATTATAATTTAAATAGGTTGGGAGAAGGCGGAGGCGGAAGCTGCAACGCTGAAGAGCCATCTAGAATCTGTTACTCTGTTAAAACTAACTGCCGAAGATCGAGCCTCACATTTAGACGGTGCTTTAAAGGAATGCATGCGTCAAATAAGAAATTTAAAAGAAGAGCATGAACAAACTGTGCACGACGTCGTTCTTGCAAAAACAAAACAATTTGAGAAAATGAAGCACGAATTTGATACCAAAGTAGCAAACTTAAATCAAGAACTCAAGCGATCCGCTGCTGAAAATGCTGCTGTTTCGAGATCTTTACAAGAGCGCTCTAACATGCTGATGAAAATGAGTGAAGAGAAATCACAAGCGGAAGCAGAGATCGAGCTTTTAAAAAGCAACATTGAATCATGTGAGAGGGAAATAAATTCTCTCAAATATGAGTTACATATTGTTGCTAAAGAGTTAGAAATTCGTAATGAAGAAAAAAATATGAGCGTACGGTCTGCTGAGGTGGCAAACAAGCAGCATATGGAAGGAGTGAAGAAAATAGCTAAACTGGAAGCCGAGTGCCAAAGACTACGCGGGCTTGTAAGAAAAGAAGTTACCTGGGCCTGCAGCTTTGGCTCAAATGAAACTGGAAGTCGATAATTTGGGACGTGATTATGGTGAAACACGAGTCAAAAGGTCTCCGATCAAACCCCCGACCCCGATCTCGAGTCCACACAGCCCACACTTTTCTTCAGCTCCAGACTTTTCTCTTGACAATATACAAAAATATCAAAAGGAGAATGATTTGCTGACAGAGCGTTTATTGGCAACGGAAGAAGAAACAAAGATGTTGAAAGAAGCTTTGGCTAAACGAAATTCCGAACTTCAGGCTTCTAGAAGCATCTGTGCGAAAACAGTAAGCAAACTTCAGAGTTTGGAAGGTCAACTGCAGTCAAACTCTCAACTGAAAACCAGTCCGCCAAGTGTGGCATCGGTTTCAGAAGGTAATGATGACGATGTCAGCCTTGCTGGATCTTGGGCGACTGTGTTGATCTCTGACTTATCTCATAACAAAAAAGATAAAAACATCGAGAGCCCTCAAAGAACTGAAAGCGCAAACCGTTTGGAGCTTATGGATGATTTCTTGGAGATGGAGAAGTTGGCATGTTCGTCAAACGATTCAGCAGTTGCCACTGAAAAGACTGATTCAGATCCGTTCGAGAATCTTAAATCTAAAATAGCTGATTTACTAAATTCATTACCTAAAGATTCAGATTCAGAAAAACTTTACGAAGAAATCAGGCGAGTTGTACAAGGTAATGTCGGCGAAAAAGAAACAGAAAAAGAAAACGACGAAGAATTAAAAGTGGCAATTTCGCGAATTTATGATTTTGCGTTGATTTTGGTGAAGGAAGCGAAATCTGTGGTGGGAACGTCTCTAGAAGAGAATGGAATGTTCGAGAAACTTGAAGAGTTTAAAGAGATTGAAGGGAACAAAATAAATCTGAACGATTTTATTAATTGTGTTTCCGTTATTCTTGGTAAAGCTGGCGAGCTTCGGTTCAGTTTTGCAGGGTATGAAATCAATGATGGTGAAGGCAGTAGTCCTGATTGCATAGACAAAGTTGCATTACCTGAAAATAAGGTTGACTATGCAAACGGTTGTACACAATTTTCAGATACAACTTCTGATCCGGACATACCTCACGATGGAAATTCAGTCCCGACCACTGAGTTAAACGTGTCATTGGTGAAATGCTCTTTGGAGGAGTTTGAGCAGATGAAATCGGAGAAAGAGAATATGGTTACGGAACTTTCTAGATGTAATGGCGATCTAGAAACCATGAAGTCAAAGTTGACCGAAACTGAACATCAGTTATCTGAAGTGAAGTCTCAGTTGACCGCTGCTCAAAAACTGAATAGCTTGTCTGAAACACAGCTTAAGTGTATGGCGGAGTCGTATAATTCACTTGAAAACCGTGCCGGTGACTTGCAGTCTCGGGTCAACCTTCTAGAGTCAAAGATTGTAACGTTGGAGAATGAGCTCGAAGAAGAGAAGAAGAATCATAAGGATACCGAAACAAGGTGCAAGGATCTTCAAGATCAATTACAAAGGTACTTAACTCAAGTTTTTTTATACTTTTATTAGGCGAAATTTTTTATCTAATCCGTCTTTTGTCTAATTATGTCAGGATTGAAGCCTCTGTTGCTGTTGAGGATGCCAAAAGTAATCAGGTGAGCAAGATAATATAAAGTTTAAAAATTTATATATTATTTGACTAATGGTTGATATAAATATAATTAAAATAAATATTTGACTAATAATTTTTCAGGAGAAAGAGTTAGCAGAGAAGCTAGCAGAGTGTCAAGAAACAATATTTCTTCTGGGAAAGCAGCTAAACGGCATGCGTCCTCAACCCGAAATCACGGGATCTCCGATAAGTCAAAAAAGTCAAACCTATGTTGAAGAAGTAGTACAAGAAGAAGAAGAAGTAACAACTAGTAGTGGCATGAACTTACAGGCTGGAAATGAGTCTCCTAATCAATTAGACAACCACCACTTAAGTCCTTCAGATTCCGAGGCGAACAATCTTTTACGATCACCAGTCGGTGCTAAACATCGACCTACTAAATCCGGATCATCTTCATCATCATCATCTAACCCGACGCCTGAAAAGAACACTCGTGGGTTTAGCCGATTCTTTTCAACAAAAGCAAAGTGAACCACACTGGCCGGGACTGTATAGATACTATTATCGAAATGATGGCATTCCGTGAGTTGCGAGGTAAATTTTTGTATTACATGCCTGTGTTTGATCTTGTTATGATCTTCGTATCGTATAAATGGTTACGTTAGTGTATTTTTATTTTTTGGTTTGTTTTGACTGAAAACATGACATAAGTTTTCATGAAATATGTTTTTTTTTTTACTTACAACTGATGTTGTGTTTGTTAGTACAATGTTGTTTTAGTAAAACAAAAACAAAAAAAAGAGTGCATTATTTTATTTATGAGTTTCATTTCTCTTTATTTAAATTTGAATTTGTTTCTTCTTGTAGAATTTAAATATATGATATTATTTAGTCTTGAAGCAATTAGATTAGATGAAGTGTCCAAAAAGCATTACTGACCCTATTCCCTTCAAGCTTCGACCTGTCTCCTAACATTACATAATATATATCACTTTATGCTCTACTAAGTTCTAACTTCACAATCACCCAACTTTGTAAGGTGTGTTAAAACTTTTAAAATCAACCGAACCATCTAAACTGAAGTAAGTTAGCCGATTTGGCTTGTTTAAGATCCAAAATGTTTGGCTTTGGTGGTTTTCGGTTCGATCCGGTTTGGACCATGGAACCCCCCATATAAATTGAAGTAACCATTTTACTTTTATCAGTTCTATACATTTTTATTTTTTTATTTTTGGAATATGTAGTTATGTATATGCATTGTGATTACAAATCATCTTTATTTAAAAAAAAAAAAAACAATATCCGCCGATGTTTTTGAAAAATAAATTAAAAAAGTTGGTTAATCATTAAGCTACAAGAATCTGAACTGTTAAACCGCCAAACTGTGACACATCCAACACAGTCCATTTGATAGTTGCTTCCGAAATTATTTTAGAAAAAAAAAAAAAAAAACTGTTCTAATCATAGTTTGATCAACCCTGGTCTATCTTATTATTATTATTATTATTATTATTATTATTATTATTATTATTATTATTATTATTATTATTATTTTCAAGTTTTAGGACTTGTAGTGGTGGTAGTTGTAGCCTGAAGGTGCGTCGTCGTTTTGTTTGTCCGGGAGTGGTGTGGGGGTGATTCAGTAGATTCTTTGTATTTATTTAGACTTATGATGATAAACATTACAACAGAAATCAAATGGTGGTTAATAGTAAGAATATGCTTTCTAACAAACAATTTTATTAAGTTTGTTTTAGGTAAATGATTATATAAGAAAATATGCTTTCTAACAATTTATTGACTTTGTTTTTGGTTGATGATTATATTTGATAAAAACAAAATATAATAATAAATAAAATGTCTTAGAATAAAATCATATTTAACTATAAATAATTATCATATTAGTAGATTCACTGTTTAAACTTGCTTCATAATGACAACAGAATGACATCTATGATCATTTTAAAACCACTCTTTAACAAATATGAAGTGCATACACGGGAGTTGCTTAACGAGCGTGCCTAGCCGAACCAGCTTCACCTCGAGCTTCATGATCATTTTAAAACCACTCTTAACAAATTTCATGTGCATACAAGACGCCAAACCAAATTCACCATAGCTTGAGCTCGAAGTTGAACGAGCCAGTTTGGCTAGGCTCATTTATGAAACTAGCTGGAAATGAGCCGGAAATCGGCTAGTAAAAAGATAGAGTTAACTTGTTTAAATTAAAATTGGTATCACTCATTAATATTAGGGTGGCCTTAGTTTAGTGGGCTTATTATGTGGGCTCAGTAGTAAATACCAGGGCCGTCTTTCTGAGAACGGAAAAAAAAAAAATTAGGCCTAAGGCCACAACAATTAAAACCGGGCTCATATAATTAAACCCCATCATCACATATAAAAACCCACTATAAAAAAAACCGGGCTTATGGTTGGAAGTCTGGAGCGTTCGGCATCAGTTGTGTAAATGGTAAACCTTTCCGCCTTCTGAACTCTTGTTCGTCTCACTTTCCCTTGCAAATTCTCCCGCCTTTACAAATTAGGCCCACAAAATTGTTTTTAAGTTTAAATTTCATTTTGGGTTGGGTTTATTTTGATGAGTTTAAATTTAGTGATTTTAGGCCTTACTAGATGGGTTAATGTTTAAAAAATGATTACAATACTTCACAACTCATAAATATATATAAAATTAAAAAAATACTTCGGGCCCTCGAGATTTCGGGCCTGAAGCCGTCGTCCACGCCACCCCTGTTACGGGCTTGCAGTGGTAAATATTATGCTATAATTTATAGACATTAAATATTTGACTTAACTTAAACGTGGCAAACTAGTGAACTTCTTTGACTTAGAGCTCGACTCAACTCATTTTTAAAACAAGCTGATTTCGAGTTGAGTTTGTTGAATTGTGGTTTTGTTAGCGTTGTGTTGTGCAAATGCTTACATAGGTGGTTACAGAAAGGTGATAAGTGGTGGTGGGGGTAACAAGGGTTACCGGTGGAGGGTGTAGACGGTGATGGTGGTGACTGGTGAACCTTTTAATCAATTTTGTTTAATTACTTTATTTCTTTGGTTTTATAAATATCAAGGGTAATGTAGTGATTTTATATGGATTTAACGAACTTAATAGACGGTTAGGCTAGGGACTAAGGCAGTTACAAACGGTGGCAGATATATGCTTTAGGGAGGGTGGGCATGTGCCCACCGTGCACAGCCCACACCTCATCTGTAATTTTATTGGCTTTTGTAGGATCTATAATTTATTTATACATAATCTTAAACTAGCAAGGTTCTCACGTGCGTTGCGGCGTGTTCGTTGTCATTGTCGTCTTATTATGGTACCAATGCGATAATGTTAGCCTAAGCGACCACCAAAAAATAAACTGGAAAAGTGATTGCCTCAAACCAAGTCTCGAACCTATGACCTGCTATTAAAAAAATGCAGCTTAAACAACTATATCATCAACCCAATTTGTTTTTTAATTTGAAACAAATTATATTTAACATTAAAAAATATTGTTGAAATGAAAAATAAAAATATTAAATGCTAGCACCAGACTCGATCTTGAGACCTTCAACTAAGAAAAAGCACTTCATACCACTGCACCACCAACCCCATTTGTGATTTAAAATGAAATTAATTATACCTAACCTTATATAAAGCTGTTGAAGTGAAAAAGAAAATTAAATGCTACATATGGGACCCGAACTTGTACAGTCTCATCAAGAGACTCCAACTAAAACCACTACGCCACAATCTCAAGTTGATTTTTTTTATGAAACTAAACTAATTAAGAACATCAAATAAGGCTGTTGAAAACGACCACCTGGTCTCGAACCCAAAACCTCGTATGGAGAAAATACATCTCATACTACTACACCACCAAACCCATTTGTGTTTTAATATGAAATAGATTGGCTGTTGAAATGAAAAAAAATGCAACTTGCCAGGATCAAACTTGCAACCCTCTATTTAACAAAATGGACCTCAAACCACTACACCACTAACATAATTGATGTTTAAATATGAAACCAATTGTATTTATTATTAAGTACAGTTGTTAAAATGAAAAAAATAAAAAGGTTGCCCCCCCCCCCCACAAGGCTTGAACCTAGGACCTTGGACAAGAAAACCACTCCACAACCAAACACATCTTGTGTTTTGAAATGAAACCTTAGGTATATATTATTAAACAAAGTATATATAATAATGGGCCAAAGCTGGTAAAATGAAAAAATAAATAAGTTGCCTCCTTAGGGTTAGAACATGGGACCTTAGGCAAGAAAACCTCACCACAAACCACTCTACTACCAACACATTTGTGTTTTGAAAGGAAAGCAGATGTATATATTATGTAAGAAAGTTGTGGGAAAAGAAAAAAATACATATATATATAATAATGGGCCACCGAGTGACACTGTACATGAACAGTAAATAAGCATCCCCAGAAAGTATACAGCAAATTCTTTATGTGAAAACGGGGAAAATTCAACGTATGGCAGAATGGACGGTCAACGACAACCGCACCGCTCCAAAGAGCAGATCTCGAACAAATGAAAGAGAAAAAGAAACAATACAGGTGTTTGATGAGAGAGGCAATGCTATGCACAGATATGGATACCAAAGGACACATATACCACTAAAGAATTCATAAATTACGAAAATGGCATGTTCTATTCATCTCATTTCAAATTAATACATTGTATAAGCATTGCTTGTTGCAATCCATTACGATCTTATATTATGGAAAGAATGTACATAGCTTAGTATTCTTTTTAATATGAAATAGATTGGCTGTTGAAATGAAAAAAAAAAATGCAACTTGCCAGGATCAAACTTGCAACCCTCTATTTAACAAAATGGACCTCAAACCACTACACTAACCACAAACCACTCCACTACCAACACATTTGTGTTTTGAAATGAAACCTTAGGTATATATTATTAAACAAAGTATATATAATAATGGGCCAAAGCTGATAAAATGAAAAAAATAAATAAGTTGCCTCCCTTAGGGTTAGAACATGGGACCTTGGGCAAGAAAACCTCACCACAAACCACTCCACTACCAACACATTTGTGTTTTGAAAGGAAAGCAGATGTATATATTATGTAAGAAAGTTGTGGGAAAAGAAAAAAATATATATATAATAATGTGCCACCGAGTGACACTGTAGATGAACAGTAAATAAGCATCCCCAGAAAGTATACAGCAAATTCTTTTTGTGAAAACGGGGAAAATTCAACGTATGGCAGAATGGACGGTCAACGATAACCGCACCGCTCCAAAGAGCAGATCTCAAACAAATGAAAGAGAAAAAGAAAAAATACAGGTGTTTGATGACAGAGGCAATGCTATGCACAGATATGGATACCAAAGGACACATATACCACTAAAGAATTCATAAATTACGAAAATGGCATGTTCTATTCATCTCATTTCAAATTAATACATTGTATAAGCATTGCTTGTTGCAATCCATTACGATCTTATATTATGGAAAGAATGTACATAGCTTAGTATTCTTTTTAATATGAAATAGATTGGCTGTTGAAATGAAAAAAAAATGCAACTTGCCAGGATCAAACTTGCAACCCTCTATTTAACAAAGAGGACCTCAAACCACTACACTACTAACATAATTGATGTTTAAATATGAAACCAATTGTATTTATTATTAAGTAAAGTTGTTAAAATGAAAAAATAAAAAAGTTGCCTCCCTCAAGGCCTGAACCTAGGACCTTCGACAAGAAAACCTCACCACTAACCACTCCACCACCAACACATCTTGTGTTTTGAAATGAACCTTAGGTATATATTATTAAACAAAGTATATATAATAATGGGCCACAGCTAGTAAAATGAAAAAATAAATAAGTTGTCTCCCTTAGGGTTAGAACATGGGACCTTGGGCAAGAAAACTTCACCACAAACCACTCCACTACCAACACATTTGTGTTTTGAAAGGAAAGCAGATGTATATATTATGTAAGAAAGTTGTGGGAAAAGAAAAAAAAATATATAATAATGGGCCACCGAGTGACACTGTAGATGAACAGTAAATAAGCATCCCTAGAAAGTATACAGCAAATTCTTTCTGTGAAAACGGGGAAAATTCAACGTATGGCAGAATGGACGGTCAACGATAACCGCACCGCTCCAAAGAGCAGATCTCGAACAAATGAAAGAGAAAAAGAAACAATACAGGTGTTTGATGAGAGAGGCAATGTTATGCATAGATATGGATACCAAAGGACACATATACCACTAAAGAATTCATAAATTACGAAAATGGCATGTTCTATTCATCTCATTTCAAATTAATACATTGTATAAGCATTGCTTGTTGCAATCCACTACGATCTTATTATGGAAAGAATGTACATAGCTTAGTATTCTTTTTAATATGAAATAGATTGACTGTTGAAATGAAAAAAAAAATGCAACTTGCCAGGATCAAGCTTGCAACCCTCTGTTTAACAAAATGGACCTCAAACCACTACACCACTAACATAATTGATGTTTAAATATGAAACCAATTGTATATATTATTAAGTAAAGTTGTTAAAATGAAAAAATAAAAAAGTTGCCTCCCTCAAGGGCCTGAACCTAGGACTTTGGACAAGAAAACCTCACCACTAACCACTCCACCACCAACACATCTTGTGTTTTGAAATAGGTATATATTATTAAACAAAGTATATATAATAATGGGCCATAGCTAGTAAAATGAAAAAATAAATATGTTGTCTCCCTTAGGGTTAGAACATGGGACCTTGGGCAAGAAAACTTCACCACAAACCACTCCACTACCGATACATTTGTGTTTTGAAAGGAAAGCAGATGTATATATTATGTAAGAAAGTTATGGGAAAAAAAAAATATATATATAATAATGGGCCACTGAGTGACATTGTAGATGAACAGTAAATAAGCATTTCAAATTAATACATATGAAATTTCAAATTAATATATATATATATATATATATATATATATATATTGGAAGTATAACGTGTGGACTAATAGAAAAGTAAAATTTATTAGGATATAGAATCTAAGTCCTCTAACATAAGTCTCTGACAGTTTGGCACTTGGCTTTCTATAGCTTGATTGTCACTTGTGATTTGTCCCTTGCATATATATAATTTTTTTTCTTTCAAAACTGCTGTATAAATTTATCTAGAGACTAGAGGAGAAACATATACATACATGTATATATGTTGCTATACATTTATGCATATTTTTCTGAATGGGGTTGAAGTTAATTTATTTAAAAAGCTTTTATTTACTCTTCTTTCTAACCATTTTTAGCCGACATGTATAGTGCTCACCCTACAAAAAAGTTATGTATCCGCCAGTGGTTACAAAATACATACCACCATGAGCGTCCATGTAATTTTCAACTTTTAAGGACCAAAGATGCAAAATGTGCAACCATAGAGACAATCGGTGTAATTAACTCATAATTTTTTTATACCTATATGAATGCATCTATATATATATATATATATATATATACATATAGGGGATGGTTTATTTCAGAAGAGGTTTTAATGCGAGAAGTGCGAGAAGAAGATTAACAATTCATTTTTATCACTTTTAAAAAAATAAGAACATAAGAAAATTGTTGAAATGTGTTGTTGATTCATCTATCTTGAAAATAAAACAAATATATGAAGCAATTTCATTAATTTATATAACCTACACATGTACAAATTTTGTGTAAGAATATTACCTACGCATAATATAACACATGTGTAGGAAAAATGTTTAAACCTTAAAAAAACATTTGATTGCATTAATTTAATGAGTTTTTGTATATATAACATAAACAATGATATAAAAAAAGTTTTAATTTCAAAAATATATGAACCATTACTAATAAAAAGTAAGATTTAGGTTTCTTCTCGCACTTCTCGCACTAAAACACCTTCTGAAAATAACCTAACACCATATATATTATATATATATACACACACACACACACCATGTATATATACACACGAGCATACTTATGCATGCACATTACCTAGTAGATTAAGGGGGTGTTTGTTTTTCAGCTAGAAGTACTTCTGGCCACTTATGTATGCGCCGCGCAGACGCGGGCAGACATTTGTGGCTGGAAGCTTGTTTGTTTTCCGGAAGATAAAACCCCAAAAAACCTCTGCCCGAGCTCTTCCCCATACAGACATGGCTATACCTCTTCTTGCCTCTTCTTCATTCCATCTTCCAGACCTCCCCTCTCATCCCCAAACCCTTCTCCTTCTCCTCATCCCCCCTTCCCTACTCCTCGCCGCCGCCTCCTCCTCCCTCCCTCTCCACCACCGCAGCCTCCTCCTCCCTCCCTCCCTCTCCACCGCCGCCGCCAACCTCTTTCCCTCCCCTCCCCTCCGTCGCCGCCGCCACCATCTTCCTCCTCCCTCCCTCCCTCTCCACCGCTGCCGCCAACCTCTTTCCCTCCCCTCCCCTCCGTCGCCGCCGCCGCCGCCACCTTCCTCCTCCCTCCCTTTCCACCGCCGCCGACAACAACCTCCTCCCACCCTCCCTCCCTCTCCAGCCACTATAGGTATGCTTTTTTTAATCTGTTTTTTTAGTTCAGATTTGTATAGTGTGATGATTGTTGTTGATGAGTTTTTTTAATTTGGTATTGTTGTTTAGATTTGTATAGTTCAGATTTGGTATTGTTGTTCAAATTTGTATAGTTCAGATTTGTGTTGTTTGATGTTGTACAAAAATGTACAGATTTGTATAGTTTGGTATTGTTGTTCATAATGTTCAGATTTGTTCATAATGTTCATGATTTGTTGTTAAGATATTGTTGTTCATAATGTTCTTCAGATTTGTAGTTGATTTGTTGTTCAGAAGTTAAAAAACAAACAGTCTTCCTCTTGCAGACTGCAGACCTTTGGTCCACCTCTTCTCCTGCAGATGTCTGCAGATGTGGTCCGCAGACTGCAGACCTTTTCCTGCAGAAAAAACAAACAGCACCTAAGATACGATAATTCGTTCTTGTTATAGGCTTTAGGTTTCTAGAAGACCAAGACATATTGACATATTGGCTTACGCAGCTCTCCATGATTTATTCTTTGGTCTTTAGACCATTCTTAAACGAGGAGTGTTCCTTAATTATGGAATAGTAGAAATACTAAAAATCCATTAAGTTCATTTTACTTTCTGTTAACGGCTAACTTACACACATAAAACTTACTCCTAAATCTATACAAATGTCCACCACGAGACAAGAACTCCAACCAATTGAACAAAGACACATGTAGTGTGCTAGACTACAAAGTACAAACCTTTTGGTCATTACGTCTTCTTATCTTGTCTTTAAATTCTTCTAACATGATGGTCCTTGGATGTGAGGGCATTAAACTCCCAGTGAATTCCCCACACCTTCCCAAGAAGTGATTTGATCCACCCACCTATGGGCCATCCATAGCTTTGGCCTTTAGCCCTTCTTTTTAGTGGCCATCATGCACAGACGTGTGTACATTCTTAGCATGCATAAAATCTATGCATTCAATGGGAATATGTTTTGAACTATCATTTTC
The DNA here is from genome assembly GCA_030844895.1 of Ambrosia x helenae. Taxonomy (NCBI): domain Eukaryota; kingdom Viridiplantae; phylum Streptophyta; class Magnoliopsida; order Asterales; family Asteraceae; genus Ambrosia; species Ambrosia x helenae. The sequence continues at coordinate 16,122 of JAUTDX010003026.1, forward strand.
CCATAAACATAAAGTCCACAAATCGAAGTTTATGTTTGAACTTTTTTTTTGAACGACAAATTTGGATCACTGACCGACTATTGGTGTATCATCGTGTCACCAACGGAACCACCTAATCATATCCATCTCCACTAGGCAATAATGTCTATACACCAATTCAGGAGGAAACCCAATAAATATGGGAAAACCCGACCCCTTGTGGGAATCGAACCTAGAACCAAATGATTCCTAAGCCTTATCTCACACCTAAAATGCTAATGCGTTATAATGTCATGGGTTATTTTTTAAATAACCAACTATATACTGTGCTAATATTTTGTGCACACTTGTATTGCAGTTAATGCACCACACCATGTTCTGTTTTTGTTTCTTATTGAATTTAAAGCAAGTAAAAACTAATATTTTTTTATTCATTAAATTCACATATAGGCAAAATATATAAAGAAATACCCATTGATTCCCCAAGCAATGATTTAGTAATAGGCCCATCAATGATACATACATACGTATGTACGTATACACACATACATAAACACACATGTGGCGCAACATGGTTCTTGTAATAGTAAATCGTTGAATTGCTTGGTTAAATTGGATGTATTTGATCAAACAATGTGCTTGGTGCAAGATAGATCTCTAATTGATTTGATCTTGTAAATGTAACTTAGTTTGATTTTAAATCGGTTTGGTTTCATTACGATTTTTAGTAAGCAAACAAGTCAAACATAAACGATGTAAACATTTTATGTTATAAACTAGTGGGATTCCCCGCATTTTGCGACGGAGTTCCAATCAATAATTGGTTCGGTTTAGTTCATGACAATACTAGCTTGATAACGACACTCGGAATAGCAATCAACACATGTTTTACATCAATTGAAAACCATACAAATGAATAGATATACCGGTACCAGTGTTGTTCAGTTGCTATCGGTTTGGTTTGTTATGGTACCGATACTTGAACTCGATATAGCTTAGATACGAAAAATTATTGTAATGCGAATAAAACTTTATGTTCAACTAATTTATGCCGCCACATCGAGAAAAATCTTAAAAACAAATACGGTACCAATACCGATGTTGGCTCCCGCGTCGCGGTCAATGCGGGTGTCGTAAAACCATGTTAAGTGGTAAGTAAAAAATGACCAAAAACCGAGAAAATCATAAATAAAAAAACAAATTTACACCATTACATGACATAAAACATAAACAAATGCAGACTTATACAGTAAGTTGGCATAAAACCCAAACAAACTCGGTACATGACAAAAAAATGAAAGACCAAAAAAACCTACCAGACAAGGCACATAAAAGACAAAAATAGAAACACTATTAATAAGGTGCTTGAAGTTTTGTTATATATAAAACTAGATTATATTTCGGGAGCGTCCCGGGGTTGAAAAATCTAATATTAGTAAACAAACGAAAAAAGTAAATAACTTAAACATACCACTAAATAAAATAACTACGTAGGCATCGAATTAAGTAATATATAATCATTTGACCTGATGACTTTCAGATGATGGATTGTGTGAACATCCAGCTGCCTCAACTTCCGCAACAGGAAAAACACATTAACACTTGTCTTGTTAGAACCAATCAAAACCATTTACAACATATGCAGTGAGATAACTAAAAACTAACTAGAGCAATAAACATGTATACAATATAATCCGATATTTTCAGCAACAACGTTGTCTTTTATATAAGCTTTTGGATTAGTTCTCTCAATTTCTCCCATAGTAGCAGAAAACAGACATTAACTAGCATAATAAAATTAATTGTCATCATCATTGCCATCAAGAACTCAACAAAAAAGCATAAAAAACATATAATAGAACATAAATAAACTTTAATAAGTGATTAAATTAACTTAACACCTAGAAAATATTAACTTCATATATTCTTTTATCTTTTTCATGATTCACAAGAAACCCACTTCCAAATCATCTTAAGAGAACACATTGCTAAAAAAATTACCCAACTAACCTAAAAACCAAAGCTATAGTTTATCATTAAATTAAAAAGAAAAGATAATTTTTTTTATCTTTTTTATAATTCACAAGAAACCCACTTTCAACTCTACTTGTAATCCAGCTTAAAACAACACATTGTTAAGACTCAAGAAAGTATATTAATAAGAAAACAAATTACCAAAGTAACCCTAAGAACGGAAGTTACAGTTCTCATCAAACAAATTAAAAAAAAGAGAACATACTTGTTGGCAGCGGATAAACAACAAAAACATAAACAAACTAACTTCGAATAACAACACAACAATAAACAAAATGATCGAACAAAAGAAGAAAGATTCTTGATACTCAATGAAATAACCAAAGAGAAATTTTGGATTGAATTAAGGATAAAACAATCTTGGTAAAGAACAAATGTGTCCTACAAGTCTTATATATACATTCTGAACCGTTATGTCCTCCTTGGCAGTTATCATTTTGAACGGTCATGTTGGTTGATTGTGTAACTGTCACCAGTTGAAAGAATTGGCGCCAAACTAAACAAATTTAACTATCAAGGGCATAATAGTCTTTTCATCACTTGCAACCATGTTTTGAGTCTTTAATCTTCGGATGTTTATTGCTGTCCTTGGTCTCCTTATAATTCGAACATGCTGACTATGTTGCAGCCTTCTGTCTTGACCCATAACGACCCATTTTGCAGCATATTATTCTAAAACTAACTAAGATACATTTACCTATGATCTATGTTAAACTACATACACATACCAAGACTTTAATACATATGTTTATCATCTACATATTACAAATACAAATACAAATATAAATATTAAGTTCATAGTTTACATTATCCAATACTCGCCCCTAAACATGAACTTAATAATTCAAATTTGAAGAAGGCAGGGTCTTGTTTGCTTCATCCAATACACGGGCTGCCCTTGTGAAGTCGAATTTTCTTTTCTTTAACAGCCTGTTTGCAACATTCCAGTCTCCTCCCATGTACAAAGCATAGTCGTCTTCGAATGATTGTGCATCATGGTGGAGTATACCGAATGTTGAGTGGTCTTGCATCTTGCTTTCCTTCTTCCTTTGCCATGAACTTTCAGCCACTTTCATAGCAGTTTTCCTTACTTGATATTGCCACTCAATCACATCCAAATATTGAGCATACAAGACTCGGATATAATCTTTGTCTTCATACTCAAGTCCTAAGTTTTTGGCAATTACTACCCATAGATTATACGTTGACACCCTCTTATGTCCACCCTCCTTTTTCACCATCACATAAAGATCAAACAATTTTATTTCCTTTCCATTTTCATTCTTGGGTGGAATCGGCCTATTGGTTAAGTTTAAGTAATCTTCTATAAACCAAGTTACCATCTTTAAAAACGGATCCTTTAGTATGTGTCTAAACGCGCAAGGACATTGTATGCTATCAATCAATTCAAACAACTTGATACAATTTTCTAATGATAAGAATTCTATTTCATCTACAGCCTCATTAACTTTCCTTATATTTTCATCGGCATCTAATGATAAGGTCTCAAAGTACTCATTCAAATACATTTATTTCTTTTTCTCATGTTCACCTTCATCACTTAGAGTTCTTATCATATTTTCCTTTGTATCTCGGTCTTCTAACATACTTCTTTGAAACATGGTTATGTTCCTAAACATGTTTGATACATAGCATATATTCCCCAACTTTAACTATAAATCCGTGGAGTTTCAATTGATGCAAACTTAGATAATTATCATGTGTGTCCGAGGAATAAAACACATTTGGAATTATGAGTGTTTGTTCATCGGAATTAATACTTATGACTCCAACACCTCTTATAATAACAAAGTTGTTTTTAAACCTACTCTCAACCCCAAACGATTTCTTAATCTTTAGATAAAAATCTAGATTCCCACATACATGATTTTGCAAATTCGGACTAACATACCAAATTTGATTCCAACTTTCATGATCCGTATCATACAATATGTAATCCTCTCTTTCATTCATTTCAACCGAAGGAAAATAACTTATACCTGTGTCGATTGAATCTTTTATAAGTTGTGTTCCCTCATCTCTTTCTTTCTGATTACATGATCCAATTAGATGTCCTGGTTCATGACAATAGTAACACTTTCGAGTATATATGGATCTTTTCTTCATATTTCTTGTCTTTCTCTCTTCTCTTCATTTCTGGGTGGGTAAGATGATGGTTGGTTGTGTAACTGTCACCGGTTGAAAGAATTGGCGCCAAACTAAACAAATTTAACTGTAAAGGGCATAATAGTCTTTTCATCACTTGCAGCCATGTTTTGAGTCTTTAACCTTCAGACGTTTATTTCTTTCCTTGGTCTCCTTATAATTCGAACATGCTGACTATGTTGCAGCCTTCTATCTTGACCCATAACGACCCATGTGCAGCATATTATTCTAAAACTAACTAAGATACATTTACCTATGATCTATGTTAAACTACATACACATACCAATACTTTAATACATATGTTTATCATCTAAATATTACAAATACAAATATAAATATTAAGTTCATAGTTTATATTATCCAATAATACTCTCTAGAAGTGGTGTCAACAAAAAATCCGTTGGTGGATGCCGTTAATTTGATTACCACTGACTCACCGTGATGTCCTCACACGTCGTCATAGCTACCACGACTGTTATCAAATAACTGTTATTCCACCATCCATCCACCCTATTACATTACAACCGCCGCCACATGATATCCTCTTCTCTTCTCGCAGTCGCCAGTTATTCCAATGCCCTATCTTCTTCTACCCGTAACAAAAAAAACTTAACAGAAAAGATAATTATGTTAGTACTAATACTCGTAGAGTGTTAACAAATTCGGTAGTTAAGAGGACTTGATCAGATATTAAGTTCAATTAGGATAGCTTCCGATGGTTTGGTGACAACGAGACTCATATCCTGGTCATGGTCGGTGAGGTGTTGGAGGTATTTGATTCTCGTAAACTTAAGGGGGAGGATGACTTCTTTGAGTATCACGTAGGATATCATGCTTTGAAATATTAATGTATAAAGTTAAAGATTTGAATGACACATTTTGTTAATATCAATGAATTCACTAAAATAAATTGATGTTTGTATAGATTTGATCTTGTTAGAATTACCTGTCAAGTGTGACCTTTATGTTGAGATAAAATGTAAGGGGCGGGTCCACATGAAACTACCACAATCTAGTGCATTGATGGACAGTGAGTAATGACATATGATGTAGCTACATAACAACTAAGTGGACACCTACCATAATAATAAGTTTTGGACCGACCCAAGGCATTATAGCCTAGTGGTATCTTGGTGGTGAGATAAGACTTAAGGGCCATATGGTCCTGGGTTCGAATCTCACAAAGGGGGTTTTCTCATAATTATGAGTTTCCTCCTGAATTGGTGACTTGGTGGTGGAATATGATCGCGTGGCAACACTGGTGGCACGATGATACTCCAGTGTTCCGTGAGTGATTCCAATTTGTTGGCCGTTCAAAAAAAAAATAAGTTTTGGACCGCTCAATAGTGTTTTTTATAACTATAACAACTTTATATATAAATACAAGAGTAAATTACTATTTGCGTTCTCGTGTTTTGATGGTTTTAACTACTTGAATCTAAATTCAACATGTTTAACAATCTAAGCACCTGCTTTTTCAAATTATAACTATCTAAGTCCAATTTACTAACATCGTTTATTATGTCTATTAGCTAGAATGGGCATTTCAGTCATTTATATCTAAAGTACAAGCCTTAATGCATAAGGTACTTAAAAATAATACACACTTAAATATTAACCTAGTATTATTCTCTCTCTCTCTCTCTCTCTCTCTCTCTCTCTCTCTCTCTCTCTCTCTCTCTCCCAACACCACTGCACCTCCACTCCTCCCACCACCCCTCCACCGCACCACCCACCCAGGTGCACCTCCCACCACTGCCACAGTACCTCCACAACTCTCGCCGCCCATCGCACCACAACCACTCTACCCTGCCATAACACATCTGGCAAGTAAAGATTCACGACGACTAGGGTTTGTAACGAACTCCAACGGCGGCTGCTCTAGTCGTTTCGATTATCAACAACCAGATATGAGTAAATCAGAGACAAACATCAGGATCAGTGGGTACTTTCCGACGAAATGATAAGTTCCTACCTTCAATTTTTGTTTCCGGTTATCCTCGATTTTGTTGACAATTGTGATTGTGTACGGTGATGTTGACAATGGAGGTCAAATCGTTGTTGGTGGTGGTTGCAGTTCTGAGGTGCGGCATGTTACGGTGGTGATGGCTGTGAAAAGGGTGGTCGAGGGTTGTGTTTGTGGTGGGGGTTTGGGGCGGTGTCTTGTGGCGATGTGAGGTTTAATGGTTAAATTAGTGGCCGGAGGTGGCATAATGGTGTCCGTGGTGGTTGTGAGGTGGTGCAGTGGTGGTGAGGTGGTGTAGAAGACGAAGAATAAATAGAGAAGATAGGTGGAGAAGAAGATATGTATATTTATGTGTAGATATTTAATATTTACTTTTCATGGTATGTGCAGTTATGTCATTTAACAAAATATAACTGAGAAAATCTAACGGAGTTAGTAATTTGGACTCAAATGATTACAAATGAAAAAACCAAGTGCTCATGTTGTTAAACATTTTCGTCTTGAATTCAACTAGTTAAAATCACGATAACACAAGAACTCAAATAGTAATTTACTCTAAATATCAAGAATATTAAAGTCGACCCATTTATCCCAAGCCAGCGGGGCCAACTTTGAGCGGTTTCGAATCCATGTGAAGACACCGCTCAATAGTTTCTACATGTATTGTCTTTCTGAATAATGAATAAAATATTGATCTATATGTGGCCGCCTTTTACACCTCAAAATTCTAGACTTTCCTCAATCCTATGGGTAGGATAAACCGTTTTGTCTCAACATCTTCTCAATAATGTTCATTTGTGATCTATAATATCAATTACTTTTACGTTTTTTTTAATGTTATAAAAAAACATGCCAAAATGGTTCTTTATATGTGTCTAGTTATCTACATACATTTACAACTAGTGTATGAGACGGGATTTGAACTTTACACAAATATGTATTTGATATCACATAAAATTCGTCATAACGTTTTCTTATAAGATTTTTAACACTCGCTCTAGCCCCCACATAACGATGTTATGCAAATGTGCTATGAGACGTACTCATAAGCAGTGAGTACAAACAATCCCCAAGTCCGCCTCTAGTGAGATATGACAAATTCTTAACAAATGACTATAATAACTGCTAGGGAAATTGAGAGGTGAAGCCCGGGCTTTTCAATGGTATTGGGAGACCGGAGAAATGTGTGAAACTTTTCATAGTGGTTGTTAGTTAGGATGCGGGTTATCTCAACTACTTGGCTGTGAAAGGAGTCTCGTGTGCGGTGAACCTTGTGGGGTGTCTACTTCAGTTGCAGGACCATCAAAGTGAGTTTCTGTTGCTTCGTTCTTAGCAGCGTACATAGGTTTCTTCCTGGTTTTGATCTTGGCGATTTTACTAATAAGGACCCCCCCCCCCCAAAAAAATAGCCCAAAAAAAAACATTGGTGAGTGCTCTCCATTGTAAAACTCTGCAGACATTGGGAGATAATTTTGTTTGTCCCAACACCAAAAAGCGGTGCTTGAATGTCCTCGAGGCCGATGCCTAAGACTTTCTGATGGTTGTCCCATTAATGGGCCAGGGCAACACATGTCGGCATGGGGTATCGGGCTATCCTTAAATAACAGTTTATGATCCCCCTTTCCTCGTGGATAGTCGTGCCTTATTTGCAAAAAGGCTTGTTGAGATAATTTCGGAGAGCATGCGGTCCACTCTAAGGTGTTGTCTGGGTTCAAATACCAACACAATTTGATTAGGGATGTCCTTTGAGACGTGCTTAGGCGAGCTGAGATCTCTGCCATGAAAGAGACTCTTGTGAACTTCCTAACGACCCCGCCCTTACAACAATTGTTCCCATCTTTATTCATACTAAAAAAAAGTTTAAAGGATGCATGATCATGGACAAAATACAGGAGTTGTGGGCTGTCCCGACTCTTAATTGGTGTTGGGCTCTGGATTCGGAAACGGACTAGAAAGTTGTTGAGCTCAATGCCTGCTGCTAGGGCTGCAAACGAACCGAACGAACACGAACAAGGCCTTGTTCGTGTTCGTTTGTTAAGGAAAATATGTGTTCACGAACAGTTCATGAACACTTACCGAACGAGATTTTATGTTCGTGTTCGTTTGTTAAGAAAACACTTATGTTCGTGTTCGTTTGTTAATTTTGTTCATGAACGCACACGAACACAAACGAACATTCATGAACACAACAAGTGCTCATGAACACAAACGAACACAAAAAAGTGTTCATGAACAAAAACAAACACAAACGGACATATATTAACTTTCTTATAAAATCGAATTCACATACATATATTTACCTCATATAAATTGTTTTTGGTAAAATAAATAAAAGTAAAAGAATATCAAGACAAATTATAAAAATTAAAAACCATATTAATCTATCGAGCACAAATAAACATAAACAAACGAACATAAACGAACATGTTACTGAACGTTCACGAACGAACGTGGCCTCTGTTCATGTTCGTTCATTTATTAAACGAACGAACACAAACGAACTTCCCGCCAAACGGTTCATGAACTGTTCGCTGAAAGTTCAGTTCGTTTGCAGCCCTACCTTCTGCTCCATATTATCTCAATTCTCAGACCTGTCTAACGAGTCATTGCGACAAATGGAGCTGGTTGTGTGACCAGACGGGTGTCTTCACAGTCAAGTCACTTTGGAGTTTGATTTCAGGCCCGGAGGCCCCAACTTGCGATCCTCTTTGAGCTTGTTTGAATTGAACTACTGGCTTCCATGCAAGTTCATAAATGTTCTGCAGCTTCATCATTTTCCCTTTAAGCTATTCACTACATTTCTATCATAGGTTTTATATGTACATGTGCTTCCATTAATTTTTATTTTTTATTTTTTTGTGTGGCGAGCTCTCTATCAAGTGACGAATTCAAGTGAGCTCAAGTACTAGGATGCAACTTCTAGTTCTAGTCAAAAGATGGCCATTAATTCATTACTCATTAGGTTTGATGCGTTTAAGATTAAGTAAAGTTTTTAAGTTAATTATTGGCGTGTTCATGATTAAGCATTAAACATAATATTGTTTTTGGCAATAAGCACAAAACATCGCATCAGAACTACACAGTTAATTAAACTAGTGGGATTCCCCTGCGCGCGTTGCGCGCCTTATGATCTGTTACAATTCTGCACAGGTTCGGTTGTATTGGTTTTGGTATGCGATGGTTTTGAAGTGGAGGGAAAAGAGAGAGGGAATTTGAAAGTTAGTTATAAGATAATAGACATAAACTTTCACACATTACAAATGATTACATCCGGCCCTTATATAGGTTATGAACCGGTGTGAGTCTAACAGACATGTCCCTTCTATTTACATAATACTTAGGATATAATTTACTAACTAACCGGTGTGTCACAATCCGGTATTAACTAACCATCTAACTTAGGATATAAATCAATATTATGTCCAACATTCTCCCCCCTAATTTTGATTTATCCTTTCTTGCTTCAGAGTAGGGTTGGATCTTCTTCTTCATGAACGAGAAGGGATACTTGCTCGTTCTTATCTTTCTTGTCTTTCCATTTTGTGCATTCATACGATAAGTGACCATAGTTGCCACATTCGAAGCATCTGAATTTGCTTTTGTCTCCTTGACTTATATTTCTCTCATACTCTTTCCTTTCTTCGCTAAAGTTTCTTCCTTGTCTGTTGTTAAAGGTTCTTCCACGTCCTCTACCACGGTTATGATTACCACGTCCTCTACCATAGTGCAAACTTCCAGAATGATAATTACTTGAGGTTGCCATTAGGAGTTTCGTTTGATGATTTTCCTCTGATTCATCTTGACTTTTGAGGCGTTCTTCAAATGCTGTTATTCTCCCCACTGCTTCTTCAAATGGCATTGTGTCTATCTCTGAATATTGCTCAATAGTTGCTACAATTGGTAGGAACTTCTTTGGAACTGAGTTGAGTAGTTTTCTCACTATTGCTTTGTCTTTAAGAGTTGTGCCAAGGCTTTTGAATTTTGCTCTTATGCTGGCTAACTTGCTTGCAAAGTCACTTATTGGTTCATTTTCTTTCATCTTTAGAGTTTCTAACTCACTTCTCAATGTTTGTAGTCGTGCTTTCTGAACCATATCTGCTCCAACGTATCTAACTTTGATTGATTCCCAAACTTCTTTTGCATTTTGACATTGTGCTACTTGCATTAAGATATCTTCTGGTAATGTTTGGAGAATCATTGCTTTCGTAGTATTTACTTTCTTTTCATCTGCTGCTTCTATTCCTTCTTTCGCGTCAATTGTTTCCCAAAGACCATACGCCTTTAAGATCGTTTCCATTAATAGTGCCCATGAGGTATAATTTGTCTCTGTCAATTTCGGGCATTGTAGTGATACATTTCCTTGCTCACGAGATGTTATTGAACTGTTGGACGCGTTCTTGTCAACTTTCTCTGCCATATTTTCTTGCTTTACTTTCTTCGACTTTTTCTTTCCAATCTTGCTTTCTTGCTAACTTTCTGACTTACTAAACTCTCTTGCTTGCTTAGTTTAAAGCAAAGGTTTTCTTTCTTGATTTGCCACACAGGTCGAATTCGCCACGAAGGTCTAATTTGCCACAAAGGTCTAACTTGCCACAAAGGTCTAACTTGCCACAAAGGTCTAACTTGCCACACAGGTCTAACTTGCCACAAAGGTCTAACTTGCCACACAGGTCTAACTTGCCACAAAGGTCTAACTTGCCACACAGGTCTAACTTTTCTTGATATACTCAACGAGTCATAAAGTCTCGGAGTCACTTGCTATTTTCTCAACAAACCAAGATGGGTTCGGAGTACTTGCTATTCGAATCGGTGTGATTCGATTTTGACTTGCTATTGTATAACTTTCAATAATTTTGTTTTTTTTTTCTATAGTCAAATTCTCTTTGACTTTAAACAAACAATTCTATTTGTTTTTTTTCTTTTATAAAACAAACTTAATATGTATTCAATCAAAACAAAAATTCTGTTTGTTTTTAAGAAAACAAAATATTTGTTAGTATACTTCTTAAAATCCTTCAAAACTTAAAAGTCAGTATTGACTTTAGATTATAATATTCAAAAAACTGATTTGATTTCTCTTTTAAAAAACGATTTTTTTTGACTTTACAAAACTCAAGATATGAACATATGATTCTTTATAAAATCTGTTAAGTTGACTTCTAAAAGTCAAACTACTAAAAAATTTTATCCAAACAAAATCCGGTTTTTTTCTTTACTGAACGAAAACGACTTCTGATTTTTTTCTAAGATCTTGACTTTAATCGGATGTTCTTACTCAGATTTATACTTACTAATTTCTTTTATTCAAAACTTTGAAAAAACAGAGTATTGCAAAAGTGTGGCCAAAGGATTTTGAACACAATAATTTTGTATCCTATTAATAGTACAAGATCAAGGGATAGGGTTTGAAACCGTTTGATCAATGATTTGTGAATGTTCGTTTGTGTTTTTGACTCGCCGGAATCACTTGCCGGATTTTTCTTCTTTTCCGATTTGGTTCTTTGAAGCGGTTATGGGTTACTTCCTTGATCCTTAGAGTTTGGTTATGTATATCTTTGTTTTCTGAATCGAAAAGGATGTTCTTTATCAATGATTCTTGATCCAAATCGGTTCTGCGTTTGTTCGTCAAAAACAGAGTATGATCTACTTTGTCTTCTTCGTTCATGATTTCGGAACCTTGCGCTCTGATGCCATGTTACAATTCTGCACAGGTTCGGTTGTATTGGTTTTGGTATGCGATGGTTTTGAAGTGGAGGGAAAAGAGAGAGGGAATTTGAAAGTTAGTTATAAGATAATAGACATAAACTTTCACACATTACAAATGATTACATCCGGCCCTTATATAGGTTATGAACCGGTGTGAGTCTAACAGACATGTCCCTTCTATTTACATAATACTTAGGATATAATTTACTAACTAACCGGTGTGTCACAATCCGGTATTAACTAACCATCTAACTTAGGATATAAATCAATATTATGTCCAACATGATCGCCTTGTAATTGCGTTGTCACTTAAATGCGAGCGAATTATTTTCAACAAAAGTACCCACAAACTTTCATATCAAATAGCAATAATAGTGAGGCAAACGAAATTGTTACCGCCTTATGGCGCTAATCAAATTTCCTAAATGTGCCGTTGTTAGCAATTATAGCGAATGCAACTTTGTGTACAATGTGGAGTCGGCTACATCAAACTTGCATTAATCAAGTAGTAAATTCAACTGTGCATAACAAATCTATCTTAACATAAAAGTAATTCTTTTTTATAAAAATGTAGGTCGCATATATATTATAAAGAAAATCCTAAAACCATAAACCAGTAAACATCACAACCGCTTAAACCACATCCAAATGAATGAAATTTAATTAAACTACTAATACCACCTACAACCACATCCCAATGAATAATGTTATCTGCATTCAAAATTTAGAAGCTTTCACCCCAATATGAACATATCTTCGAAAGCATCAATTTTAGTTGCAACACTAAACAAAAGACATCTTCCCAAAACACAATTCATCATTTAACACTTTTCTTTCCTTGGAGCTAACCAAACCACCATAGGCACACACCCCAACACGCTAACTCTCTCTCCACTCCAGAAATAGAAGTTCCTTCATGCTGTCACCGTAGTCGTCGGCACCGCCCATTCAAAGCCCCCTCTAAGAACCACAACCTTTGACCTATGACAACCATGGAGGTAATCGGTAGCAACTATGTTTAGTTATAAAATATTAACCGCAAACTGGAGCAGGGAGATCAGCGAAAAAAACTCGCTACTTGCGTAAGGGGAAATTTCTTATGCAAAAACTTATACTTCGTTAACGTCACAGCTACATCCCTCATCACCACCGCAACCTTTCACCTGTAACAAACATTGAGGCAATCATTTAGTAAATATGTACAAATTAGGAGTAATATCTTACCTTTATTTTGAGCACGGAAATTAGTCACGTAACCGTCACTGGCAGGAGGAGAAATTTCAGATGCGGACATTAGGAGAGTCCACCGGGACTTAAGGCAACCGTATGTTTCTCCTTCTTCGGTTTCATTTTTGAGGGTTCTGAATGTCTTCTTTTTGGTTTTTTTGGGGTTTTTATGATGATGATTAATGGCGGTTGTGGTTGACGGTGGGGATGGTGGTTGATGGTAGTGAGGAGGGGTGTGTTTGATGATGATGATGATGATGATGATGATAATGGCCGGTGTCTGTTGGTCGGTGCTGGTTGACGGTGGGTCGTTGGTATTGTGTGGAGGGTTGGGCGGTGGTGGTCGACAGTGGTTGTTTATGCTGTGTTGGTGTGGTGTTTAACGGTAGTGGTTATACATGTGTGAATGAACCTTTTTGTACGGTTTTAAAAACAATTAAAAAGACAGGCCACGTGCCTTCTGGTATGCTAGTTGTAAAAATAGAAGAAAACGTGGCAACAAACCCACATGATGAATCAGCCAGGTGAGTACGTGTCACATGTAAACTCTATCCAGCCTGCCACATATCCACACGTTTTACATGGAGAAACAAAAAAAATAAAAAAAATAACACACAAATAGTCTACAGCTGGGCTGCTCAAGAAATGCAATAAAAAAAGCAACATGCCACAGAGTAGCAAGACCAAAAAGACATAGAAGTTGAACTAAATTACCAAAATGACACTTTACTGTTCAAATCAGTTGAAAAATTAATATATAACTAGTTGTATTTAATCGCGCGCCTTGCGCGCTTTTGCAAACCAAGATTCAAATGATATGTTTATTGTCGTTCTCATACAAAAAGAAAGAAACTATGATAAAAACGCATTCCACAACATTTGTAACCATAAAAAAAGCCCAAACTACAACCCCTTTGGCTTACCCAAAGGTCTCCGCATAAATATAACAAAAACTTAACCACCTTAGCTAAGCGGATATGTAGAAGGGTCATTCATAGGATAAATTAAGCAAGACAATGTTCAAAATTCTCGCTCTTTTGCATCTTACTGGGTGGTTCGGTGGTTCCCAACATAATTCATGTGCGAGAAGCGGCTACTCATTTTTAGTTCCAACTTCCAAAGAGACAGCTAGACCAAAACTGAAAAAACATCAATAATAAGAAAAACAAAACTCATATAGAAATCATGAGGTGATGTTCCCTTGTTTATAACTACTGGCAGTGGTCGTATAAACATCTTTCACTGCCATGTATTTTGTAATTATAAAAGGAAATAAATTTAAACAAAACCATAGAAACCATGAGGCAAACCAAGAGAGCACTCCTCAAATGAGCCATTAAGTTCCACGGTTATAATATTAGAAATAAAATTCACCAAATCCTCTAAAATGGTCATAAGAGGCAACAAAAACTCACAGCTATACATTTTGGAGATAAATATGCGTCCAACTACATTTATATAACCACAAATCCTAACTAATTTCCCCTAATCCCCACTACATCCCTATGTATGATTCCATAGCTCATATTTATCCAAATGGTTACATCTATCATCAGCATAAGATGATGCAATATTACCATATACTATTGTATTTACCTTGATCAACACTAGTTTTTACGCCAATGTGAAATACTCAACCCATGTATCGCTTTTAAAATCTCAGTTATGTGTCTTTGTAGCTGAACATAAACTAATGTAGGTTGCTCACTTTCTAATAACTTGAAAAGTACATTACTTTGACACAATAATTAAATAAATGCAATGAAGTTACCTTATTGAAGCTTTAATAATTCAATGTTTGGGATCATAACTGCTAAAATCAATTAACCCTGGTAAGAAGTTTCGTTGAAGAATTTAATAAAGCATAAAAGCATTTGTTGAAAATTCAAAGGATTAGACAATTTTATGCTCACCAAAGTCACTTGCTGTCCTCACTTAATCAATTTTGACCGCTTCATTGCTGGTCAACATTTTCTGAAATGATTTGGCTATACTAACAGAAACTTTGTAATTTGCTGGGATTTCTGAACTGTAATTGATATAAATTCATCTGCAAAATAAAGAAGAAATTAAAGTCGAATTGATTAAAAAAGGAGTAGATGATTAAAGATTGTAACTACTTGAATTGTTTTGCTGCGTGCGCACAATGCACGGAAAGAGATGGAAAGAAGAACCAAAAACAGTTAGAGCTCGCCTAGAAAGCTTACCATATGCATAAAGCCAATGTAAATCCCACCACAAAGAGAGGCATCAATAATATATTTTCTGAAATCCCAAGCTTACAAATAACCATATTAACTGCTGAACTAAAAAGTTGGTAAGAGTTTATGACAACTTACATCAGTTGGAAACAAACCACAACATGGGTTAGAAATCCGCTTAGTAATCTGGTGTACACAATGGCACTTCATATAAACAGCTGGAGCCCTAGAATATAAATTATTAAAAGTTATATTATAACACTGTTCTTCAATTTATGGGCTAAATCAACACCTAAAACCCAAATCAAATCATTTATTTAGTTTGTTAAATGAACTCAAACATAAAATTTTCAATCACCCAATTTACAAATCCAAACACTTCAAATTAATAACAAAAAGGACAATCTAAGAACTTCGATTGTTTCACATATACGTAACAATTGGAGGGTTACCTGTGAGAGTTGAGAAGTTTGGCTTGGCTAAAACACCGTAATCGAACAATTTCTTGAACAGAAGCAAAACCAAAACCCGCATCAATATCAAAACCACCTGTTAGGTCAAATTAAAGATGGTGTATGATTAAGGTTTCAATAGATGCGTAGGAAAATTTTTATTCAGGGATATGCTTGCAGTACCATAGAAACTGTTTCTTGGAGAAACAGGGGAGAAAAAAATTGGCGTTAGTAAACCAAAAAAAAACCTCACCAGAAAAAGAGTGTGACGGTGGAGTGTGATGGTGAACACCAATCGAAGCCGCAACCGAAAACTTTAATCGAAACATCATCTTCCTTTCTCATCCTAAACTATGAAAAGTGTGAATGTGTATGTATGAAAAGAAGAAGAAGAAAGTAGTGGTAACCAGAGGTGGGTAGCGGCGAGGGATGACGGTGGTTGAGGGTGATGGTGGTTGCAGTGCTAGGAGGTGTGTGCACTCTTCTCTCTCTCTCTGCTAAGAAGCAAGTGGTTTAAATGGGAGACAATGGTGACGGCAGGACACATGGGTTCAAGGGCAGCAAGGCACGTGTGTGTACATGTTGTGAACCACCGTTTAAATAGCACAATGACTAAACTGTCCCTAAAAGATAGAAATATTTACAAATTTGCCCTCGTTACTGTTCAAATACGTTGGTAAATTATTATAGTATAATAATGCATTTAAAAAAATCGTAAACAAGTTGGTTGGGGGTTATAAAAGCCAATTATATGGCTGTCACTAGTGTTGTTGAAGCAACGTGGCTTCGTAATGCTTATTAAAGTTACATTATCTGCTCTGTAATTCACTCTAAACATTCACCAGTATGTTGACTTAGATACGTAATAATTTCTTTGTTCCATTTTGTAATAGTATGTACACATGAGAGGAAAAAAAATCCAAATATTGTATTTTAATAATCCAAACATTAATTGATTGGTCGACATTAATAATCCATATTCAAGAAATTCTTTCTGCCAGCCCCAACTTTCAAGATATTTCCTCCTTCGACGTTTTACTAATTGGGGTCTAACCCAGCTAGTTCATGGTGACGTGTACGCCTACATGTAAAAAACAATTGCTAAACATTTTGAATTTAAAAAAAAAATCTTTACTTCTCTTTTTACTCACCATCTTGACCACCACTACTCCACCGGCCACTTCACCTCATAACCATCACTGCAGCACCTCACCACCACCGCAATCACCCACTGTACAACCACCATCTTCAACCCCTAAAATACCTCAACACCACATTACCCGACGTGGCAGAATTGTCTACAACAGCCATCACGGCCTTCATCAGTACCATCATCACATGTAGGCCAACGTCAGTCCTCAGTTCGGACAACGAATTCCCAAATCTTCACTGATTTCACAGACTCTAAATGGAGAAACTGTTGCGTGTTTGAAGGATGATGTTGATCGTTAAAGGTTATACTAAGGTCATGGAAGTCGAAGGAGAAGAAATCGTCGGGTAATGTGAAGTCGTCGGACAAAATATAGCGGCTCAGACGTGGAATTAGGAAGGAAGATAAAGTATCATCGAATGTCGGTGCGACGACGATTTTAGGGTTTTCTTTGGTAACAGTCGTTGGAGAAGAAGAAGAAGGTTCCAGAACTAAAAGAGACATGTGTTTGGTTAAAAGTTTACATACAAATTAAGACGCGTGAGAGTTTCCGTATGAAAGGCATTATTCATAATCCGCCAAAAGAATAGAAGACAAGGTAAGGTGGTGTGGTTCTGGTAAGGTTTTGAAGTGGTTGAAAATGGTGGTTGTGCGGTGGGTGGTTACGGTGGTGGTGGTGAGGCAGTCCAGTGGTGGTGGTGAATATGGAGAGTAGAAAGAGAAGAAAAGTTGTTTTTTAATTTTTTTAAAAATGTTTTGCAATTCTTTTACACGTAGGCCTTTAAGTCTGTTGCCACGTCACCATGGCCTAACTGAGTTTGTTTTTTTAATTTTTATAAATTTGTAGGTTTCATCCACGTGGTCATACGTGAATCTTGAGTTTGATTTTGAGAGGTGTCGATCAATTTTAAGAAGAGGGACTGAAATCAGTGCTTTGAATCTTAAATCCAAGGTTTGTTTTTATGCTGTCAGGTTTTGGATTATTGAGTATCCTTTTGGTTGTGATCGGATGTCGACCTCATCCATTAATCTAGAAGCAATGAACTTTTACCTTTTAGGCCTGTAGGTACCGTAGATGATGAGGATTGGATGTAGATTGTAAATATTATCAGACTATTTTTAATAATTGATACTAGAGGTTTATATCTATTTTTTGGTGCCTCGTGTGATTAGGGTTATTGCTGTTTACGGATATGAATATTGTGTTTTAGTGTAACACAAAACTAGAAGAGTTTATTTTGTTGCAATTTCTGACTCAACTAAGTTTAGAGTTTATTTTGTTGCAATCTCTGTAGAATGTTAAGCAACACATATAATCTGACAAATCTGATCCGAACCAAGCAGAAGTAAATGCTAATGACTCTTATGTGTTCACCATTGTTGCTTAAAATCGCATTGTAAGTGTTTATGCTCATATTTATTTAACTATATTACTAACTTATTTATACATGATGAATTAATTGTAGGTTATTTTAGTTTTCATTGTATATCAATTGGTCTTTTATTTTCTATGGCGCCTTTCAAAGAAAGTTGTTGAATTGGGAGAACTTGAGGATGGTACTCGTATGATGATAAGGAATCTTAAGGGAGTTGAAGTTGAAATGTGATTACATCTTATTTTGTCAACTTCATAGGCCCTTCAAGCTTTATGTGGAGTTTTTCAGTCCATCTTCAATTACCGGAAAAGAAAAGGTATTGATTTGAAAATTGTTCTATTTTGTTGTTGTAATCAACACATAGTGGTTAAGAAAGGCCGTTTATCTTGAGATGATAATAGCCTTGAGTTTCCCTTTTTCAGTATTGTTAATATAATTAGTAATGCATATTTTGTTGACAAAGTTTTCCTTCTTTTTCTGTCAGCGGGAAAGATGGCAAAAGCCTGTTTTGCAGCGTTTGCAGGTTAGCATTTGCTAATGGTTAAAGAACATACTTTGAAAATAATTAGTAGAATTGATAAATCATGTAATAATTGACGCCTTGGTTGTACATATAGCATTGGTAATAATTGACGTTTTGTTTTTTATGGAGATGGCAAAAGGTAATAATTGACGCTTTGTTTTTTAGATCTTAATATTAGATATTAAGTTATTTACTCTTTTCGTTTGTTTATGAATATTAGATTTTTTAACCTCGGGACGCTCCCGGGGTATAAACTAGTCAGTTGTATTCTATCAGTCATAGTCCATTGGTAGCCAATATGTGAGAAAGTGGGACCGCTAACACACATTTCGTTAGTTAAGACCGATGATGGCCAATCGCTAATAGTTGGGATGATTTAAATCCAATACTCCTATAAATTATTCAAGTTGAGTTTCATAGTCCGGCCAACTTATTAAGCTCAAGTATGAAAATACGTCTATCAAGCTCGGTCAAGCTTTGAAGTTTAGTTGAGCTCAGCTTCGGCTTAGTTACACCTATCTAGTTTAATCCATTGTGCAATTGCCATAATGAAAATAATATAACATTATAACCGATTGCTCAAAACTATGAAATTACTTTTAAGTGAACAAAATTATTTTGAGTGTAGCACATTGATTTGAACAAGTCAAAGAATTACACTGTTGCAAAAAAAAAAATTTAAAAAAATAAATAAAATCATAACCCACCCCCACAAAAGTGTAACTCCGTCGCAAGTGCCTAAAATATCAAAGATATTTCATGAATGCTTTCCCTACAACTACAAGCGGGAAAAACCCTACCATTCTTTTGGCAAAAACAAGAATTTAATATCAAAGAACATTCCAATCACCAAAAACTCCAATTTGGCTAAAATAATGCCCCGTTACATCGATCTAAAATTTGATTTATGTTTCCTACTAAATACATTAATTTCACATTACACCACTAAAGTTTTTAATGTGGTATATAGTATATGTAACCCGTTTTTCATGTGTTATTTAAGTCTTTGATAGTCGAATGAAGTTGGTCATCAAAATCGAACTGAAGTAATACCCATGGCCAGCTATGGCTCAAGCCGGGGAGACCATCCGGCTTGGGCCTACTTTTATTGGGGCTTAGGTTTTTAATAAAATTCTTATATAATGTGTGTGTGCATTTTTAAAAAAACTAGTGGGTATGCCCGCGCGTTACCGCGGTATTATGTATGGAAATGAAAATTGGTCTTGTACATGAAGTTTTGTTAGAATGAAATGGACTTTTGGTTCAGATCCGATATCAAGCATCCGATTTTTTTTCATCAAGCACCTACAATAAAGTCACATTCCAGGATCGTGTTATCCTATGGAATATATACCATTGTTTATACACACATTTCAGAAATTGCATTTGCTTACCACGAAAGAGACCTGAATATCCTAAAATAGAATAAAAAGAGGGGTTGTAAAGCACTAAAGCCAGGTCAAGGATCCGGGAGATGGTACGCATAGCCATGTCATCAGTCAACGACGACTCAATTTCTCATTGACCGTTATAATCAGCAACATATGGTAAAAGGGCAAGCAAAAACCAAATAGCAAATAGGCGACATTTAAACAGTTTATCATGATAAATACTAAGTAAGATAATAGTGAACTTAAAGAATAATTTCAAAGCTAGCATGTTGGGTCCTAAGCTACTACTTTCAAGTTATGTTCAAAACAAAAATATCGTTGGTTCACACAGTGGTTAGAAGCCTTGTGGCTTATCATTTGATTCCCAGATTAGACAGAACGCAAGCAAAAGTGTCACAAATTTCATGTTACACACCTTAGTAGAAACTTACATATTCGCTATAACATAGTACAATATTATATTAAATATAACAATGCTTTACGAACATGAACCGACAATAACTATGTAACACCTAATAAATGTAGCCGCGCATGGAACCCCAAGTCATATCTATATTAACATCTTCGACTGCCTTGTTTACACCTTTGTGGAGAAGTGTGACTTTGACCCGAGAGTTGTACTTCCCATATGGAACCCGTTTTGACCCTGAGGAAACATCAAACCAATTGACCTACTTGAATAAGATATGTTCAGCAGACTCTTCTACCCAATCACAAAACGGACACGCCAAGGACTCAACATGATATTTCTTTTAACAAGTTCTTTCTTCACGGTTAAACGCCCCATTTCCGCACGCCAAGCCAACAAAATACATTTAAATCGGAACCCAACTAACATATTTAAACACAAAACCTTTCTCACCTTTGCAATTTTTCTGCAGCATGCTAAAAATATCTCTGTCTTCAGCCTTCCAGCACCAATCGTCACGAGCATTATTGCAAGCCACTAACACACCTACCTCCTGTTCCAGTCCCATAACTTCTCGGCCATAATAACATCGCAAGGGCCCTTGAAATACTGCATGTTTATGCTCCATGAATGGTTCGAGCGAACCATTCTGTCAGCCACACTGTAGAAATTTTTTTCTTCGTGTTCGAATAGACGTTGGTATTTAATTTGCAGAGGTGAATCGCCTAACCATGTGTCAATCCAAAAGCGCACCGTCCTTC
>JAUTDX010003027.1:0-59754 GCA_030844895.1 Ambrosia x helenae
AACCCTAGAATCCTGACCAACTCCACCAATGGTTTCAAACCTTCGAATTTGAGTGAATCCGTACCAGATCAGTACATGTAGTATTGATTGGAGGTTGTTGAGTTCTTACTGAAACGCCACCGAGTTTGGAACATATAAGATATTGTTAGAATCAAATTAATTCTCTGATTCAAACACAAAAAAAATGGATTGAGGCAAGAGATTGGAGTGGCCGATTGGGCAAGGTATGGTAGATGGGTAGTAAATCGTGGACAGAGTTGGCCGGTTGTGGCGCTGCTATGGTGGTCGTGTCCATGAACGATGACCTAAATGAAATTGGCTGTGTAATTATCTTGAATGTTGTTGCTTCCTACAGTGTCTTCGCACTGGACTACGGTGGTAGTCGGAAACACCGCTTGGCTAAGCAGACCACTGCCTCCCTTTGAGCACGTCCTTACCGCCATGGTGGTGTGTGTTGCTGGTTATCTATATATTAAATAGATGAGTAAAAATGAATAGTTATTTTACTCTTATTGTAATTATTTGGTCTTAGAGGGTATTTTCTTGAATTGTGTCAGGCAGTGGCACGCTCTTGTTAGACCCCTTGGCTATACAGCTTGGTTGTGCCACATTTCTATCTCGGTCCACTTTTCCAGGCTTTCATTTGCAAAACCACAAACCCTTTTCTGCTTTTCCAAACCTTCGCAAAGCTCCCAAACCCATCGTCAAACACAAGCAACACACCACCATGGTGGTAACAAACATGCTCAAAGGGAGGCAATTCTTTTGAACCCGCTTTAAGTCATGATGACTAATTAAGAAACAGTTTCTAATACTTATATTTTCTTTTTAACTTTTGTACATAGAAAATGACGATGGGTTTGGGAGCTCTACAAAGGTTTGGAAAAGCAGAAAAGGGTTTGTGGGTTTTGCAAATTAAGGCATGGAAAAGTTGACTAAGATAGAAACATGGCACAACCTAAGCTGTGTAACCAAGGGGTCCAACAAAAGCGTGCCACTGCCTGGCACAATTCAAGAAAATACCCTCTAAAGACCAAGTAATTACAATAAGGGTAAAATAACTATCCATTTTAGACATCTATTAACATATAGATAATTACTATAAAAGAGGGAAAGTGTCGACGGATAAATCCATATACAACCTGCTTTTTGTATTTATCCTTTCAGTACACATGTAGCAATATTGAAAATATTTTCTAACGATTCTTGTAATTCTCAACATGATATCAATTTTGAAATGAACGATCACATGCCCGTGTTCGTGCGCGTGTGCGCACACACGCATATAAAGTATCTAGGTGAGATAAGTGTTATTTTAGGAACAATATATATACATCTAAATAAAAAGGTGGTGAAGCCCCTGACCCTGGAGGAATTTCTCCGATTGATGGAAAATTGCGTGGAATTAAGTGTTAGTATGAAGTAGGAACCTATTAGAAGTAGTAAGTTCCTACTTATTATTAATTATTTTCTCCACTTATAATACTTTCCATGTCTCAAGTGAGACTAGAATCCAACACTTCTTGGAAGAAGGTCATTCACCTTTGCCACTAGGCCAAGCTAGTGCTTGTTGTAAGTTTCTACTATTAGTGGTAACTAAGAATGGGGGTGTGCATGGGTCGATTTGCGTCGGTTTGGCTCAAAACCATAACCATAAGCATAGTTGAGATGTCGGTTAATGGATATCCATAACCAAAACGAATTGGTTATGGCGGTTTTGCTTTATCGGTTATGAAAGTTATAGTGAATGGTTATGGGTCCGGTTGACTATGAAATTTAGCCTAGCTAAATATAGCTCAAAACAATAAAATCGTGCAGCTTTGAAACTTCTATTTGGGTTAAAAAGTTTGGGTTTGAATTTTTTTTATCATGTAATATATTGTTATTACACATTTCTATATTTAGTAGGGTTGTCAATCGTGTCGGGTTTACGGGTTGCGGGTTGGCAGGTTGATGGGTTGAAATGTGCAACCCGAACCCGACCCATATTATTATTCGTGTCAAATATTTCAACCCTAACCCGACCCACATAAAATCCGGGTCAACCCGAAGACGAACCGTTTTAACCCATATTTTTAAATGAGTAATACATGTTCATGAGTTATAAGCGGGTTGTTGGGTTGTAAACGGGTTATTAATAAAGTGTTTAATGGTGAGTATATAAGTGTGACAAATAAATAATATAGTGTGCTAAAAATAACACAATTATAACTAACCATGTAAATAGAAATGATAAAAGAAAAATAAAAATATAATAGATTTTTTTTCTAAATACTTAAACGGGTTAACGGGTTAACCCATTTTATATATGTGTCAACCCGAACCCAACCCGTTTTTTTCAACGGGTCATGTTAGTTGACCTGAACCCGACCCGTTTTTTTTATACGGGTCGTGTTAGTTGACCCAAATCTATTTTTTTCATGTCGGGTTCGAGTCGGTTTTCGGGTCGTGTCAATAATTGCCGCCCCTAATATTTAGTATATATTACACCATTAAAAAGTACATACAGACTATACTATTAATATTGATTACTTGATTATTATTAAATATTCAATGAAAACAATATGATATAATCTATAAATTCAAATATACGCTCAACTAAAACGATATGATATAACTTATAAATTCAAACAAACTTTTATGGTGAAATGTCCAAAATCGGACAATGACTTTACTACATGTCGGTTCGATTATGGTGAGTATGGAAATATTGATAACCATATAATCGGCCTGCTACTTTTGATTTTTAAAAAACCAATTAACTGACCCGCCGATTTTTTTATTTGGTTGGTTTTATTAGTTAATTTGGTTATGGTTTGGTTAATTCGGTTTTTCACACACCCATAACTCAGATCCACGTTGTTCAGCTGTAGGTGGGACAAGCCAAACATTAGTGGTAAGTAGATCAGTCACCCTTGAAGGTGTTCCTACTGGTAGGTTTCATCTTGTAGCTAGCTCGAATCTAGTTTTATTGTTGAAATGTAGAAGCTGAACTTTATGGGGATTCGGAATTTGGATCAATGACAAAAACAACTATGAAAATCCGATTTTGATCGTTCAGGGTTGCCGGTTGGGGTAATGCATATTTTGATTTCATAATCATATATCTTGGTGACACTTCAGTCATTTCAACTACAAAAGTATATTAATATAAAGAATAATATTTTTTTTATTGATGCACCAAAACATTTCAACTACAAAAGTACTTATATATATAGACTTCAAAAACGTGTACAAAAAGAGAGTAACAAAACAAAAAACAAAGAATAACGAATAAGTTTATTAATCAATCACACATGAATAGTCGACGTTCACTCTATCAACATGCCTTTGGTGGCTCAGCCGCTGGTGGTGCCACCTCCTTTACCTCACGCTCGCCCGCGACAGCCTCTTCTTTTTCCTCTTCCTCCACAGTCTCCACGGCTACATCTTTATCCTTTGTTTCCTTCTCTTCCACAAACTATGAAAGTTGAGACCTTCTCGAATACGAAGAAGACTGGTCCCTGAACTAGTGTTGGCCCGAACTTGGAACACGCTTCGTGTACCGGTTTCGACCCTGGAAACTCTATT
Source organism: Ambrosia x helenae (assembly GCA_030844895.1). Classification (NCBI taxonomy): domain Eukaryota; kingdom Viridiplantae; phylum Streptophyta; class Magnoliopsida; order Asterales; family Asteraceae; genus Ambrosia; species Ambrosia x helenae. Next base: position 3,571 of record JAUTDX010003027.1, read on the forward strand.
TTGGAGAGTTCTTCGAGAAATTTGGTGACTCCAGTTGCATTCTTTTTCAAGGATGCATCCTTAGGTTCCTTCACCAACTCCTGTTTATTATTTAGGTCACAATACATGTTAATTACACCTAATAAGGCTAATAGTAACAAAGTTTCTTTGGTGTTTCATCACTGTTGAGATGTAATAAAAAAAAAACTAAAAAAATATGAACCAATTACGTTTAGGTTGTATTACATACGTACATAACTTATACTTACATGTGTAGGTAAACATTAAAAATAAAAAAAGCATATGTACAAATTACTGTAGTGGTTTTGTTATGTATATAACTTATGTAAAATGTAAAAATATTAAAAAATACGGACTTCTTATAACAAAATATTTAACGGCTTAGGTTTTTTTTTCGCAATAATTTTTTACCTCCTTGGAGGGTTCCTGCCCGGGTTTGGTCTCAGGTTCGATTCCCACGTTCCACCGAAAAAATAACTGTTGGATTTTGAAAGGAGAAACCCGTGTGGTTCTTATGGGATTCGATCCTGAGCAGTGATCGCTTTGCAACACGGGATTTACCGCTGAAACACTACTCTCAAAAAAAAAAAAAAGATGTACGTGCGCACGTTTATTCACTTAAATCACTCAATTCCAAAAGGTTTAACATGTGTACAAAAATTGCACAACAATGAAAGAAGAATAATAACTATTTGATTTTTAGATTTAGAAAAGGGATAATGCTTGATATGATTCTATCTCTAAAAAGACTCCAAGTCGTCTATATAAAGCTTAATATACAAGTAAATGTAATTAGGTATGGACCTTTATTTCTGTAGCAGAAGCTTCATAGATCTCGATTACTTTAGTTTGGAGATCAGATTTCTTTTCATCAAATTCTTTGGTATATCCTTCCTGCATGGACATGCATACATATGAATATGGTAATTAAATTTAAAAGTTAAAGAAACAAATATGACATAATTTGATAAGAGATCAACCTTAGCTTCATCAAAGGACTTGCAAGCTTCGGCTGCCGCGGTTTTCTTGGTGTTATTCTTCTCGAAGATCTTCTTAAACTTCGGTACGACTGTCGATTTCCAGTAGCCCATTTTCTGATTTGATTTCGATTTATGTGAAAGTTAACCTACACATACAAATCCCTCTTTCAAGTTTCAACTCAATACCAATTGTGTTATGTATGTTTAGACTAGACAGAAAAAGAAAGAAAAGTACTTACCTTAATTAGAACCAAATTCTGGAGGTGTGACTTTGTGTGTTTTATAGTTGTTGATGGACAAGAAGAAGTGAAGAGACTTATGTCTTAATTATAAGTGTTTTCTCCTCTACCATATGCTCCTATTTTATTATTATTCCCATTCTATCCCCACACTTAATTGTCCTTTTTTACATTCTTAATTAATTCACCTGAGTTAAGATAATAAGAGATAAAATCATAGGATGTTTATTTTTGACCATTCTTAATAAGAAAATAATAAATCTACACACATTTTTTCGATCTTTTCCCTTCTAAAATTTGTTTTGTTAGATGAATTGAATTACTTGTTTTTGTTATATTTATCCATCTTTACAAATTGAATTTTATTGTTTCAAACTATGATACATGGCCGATAATAATCAATACTGGTAATGTGACCAGTGACGCCTCTTTCATTTTTGTTAACAAAAACAATGCCACTCTAGGTAATTAACTCCATTCACGTTTCTGTCATTTTATTTCGTTTAACGATGTGTTGAAATCACAAGAGAGAAGACAAAGATCAAATGTAACACCCCAAAACTCATAGCGAAATTATATCGAACCAGAAGGCAAATGGGCAATAAGATGCGTCGCTAAGCCTTTTTTAATGACAAAACTAAGCCTTTTAAAAACTACATTCACTAGCAATGGGTAACCTGTATAAGACACGATAAGATCTGTTAACTAAAAAGTACACTATGTGATTTTTTACATTTTTTTAAAATAATTAGAATTAAGAGGCAAAGATCATTCATTTATCTTTTTTGGTACATAAAACGTAAAACTGTGTTATAGACATGGGATATAAAGTAGACAAACAACTCGTATTCATGTTTAGAACTTGATTTGTTCGCGTCGTCAGAGACCTGTTAAACCTGTTAAGACACGATTTGCCAGCCCTTGAATCTTGTGGTCATGACAAAATGTTAAAAAAAAAATTAACATTTTGATTGCAATAAAAATTAAGCAACACATAGTTATTTTTCCATTATAGCGATTCCATTTTAATTTAATTTGATTATACTAGTGTGGGAAATAAGATGATGGAGTTGAGTTGGTTGGCAACAATTGGCATTGAATGATTAAGGGGGTAAGGGTTTTCAAAGAGCTGGCAGAGGAACCCAAATGTGACCTGTACACCAACATTATGTGAAACAATGAAGAAGAAAGCTTGTCTCCCCAACGTGGGTTAGCTGGGGGTGGGGTTTTGACACACCCGCCGTCAATTTCTCCATCAATTTTCTAATCACCGTGCTATATATCATACGATCAACTAATATATAATTACACAAAACTAATATTAAGCTTTGCTGTACGGTTTATGGGACTGTCATGTTCGCAAAATCTTATGAACTTGGGGTGGATTTGAAATTAGTTCCCTTTAAATTTAATGTGTCGTTAACACACGATTGAAGTGTAATTTGAATATGTCTAACAATTCATTGGAACGTAACAATATTTTCCTAATGGAATTCAGTAGGAATCCCCAAGCATAACTCATATTTCATCATTAGGGCCGTCTCTTTTCATTAGGGCCGTCTCTGAAAATGTTAAAATTTTCGGGATCTATAGCGTGGATAAAAAACTGGCCCTTCAAATATAAATCGATAACAACAAACAAAACAAAACAAAGTACTATAACAAAATGTTCTAATTTAAGTATTTAAATGAATCGTGAAACTTGTAAAATAATAATCAATATCTAATTTCTATCTAAAATGTCAAATATTCATGTTAAATGGAAACAATGTATATGCTGATCGCTTGGAATTTGCTCAGAAAACGCTTGTTCGATTTGCCGTTCGGTTATAATTTATAAACAAGTCGATCGGCTCGGTTCGGTTTGTAAACGAGCCAAGCACGAGCAAAGATCGGCTCGGCTCGGTTCGACTTGATATAATTTTTATTAATTTATTATATATATATACACACACACATAGTAATTACAATTATATTTATAGTAACTGGCCCAGTCAACCCAATGTTAAATTAACAGTATTTAAGTTTAATTGTAAAACCGTAAGTCGTGAAAAACATGTTTGATTTCCTATTCTCATTAGTTGTCTACCATCAGTCGTCTCTAATTATCAACCTACGCCACAACGTGACAATTGTTCTTTGTAGTATGCTCATCGCCTCACTGACCTCAGCCTGAGCCTCATTCTTGGACAACCGAACCTCAGACTTAGTGTCTTTCTCAGACGGTCAAAACTCAGTCATCACTAAGCAAGGAGAACATTAAAGGAAACATCCAAAAAATGGTTATCCGAAAAAACTAGCCGCTCGTCGCTCGCTCGAAAAAATATGTGCTCGAAAAATACTCGCTCGGTTTCCGGCTCGGTTGTAAACGAGCCGATCGGCTCAGTTTGGTTTGTAAATGAGCCAAGCACGAACAAAGGGCCGCTCGGTTCGGCTCGGCTCGTGAACAACCCTAACTGTTAATGTGAACAGAGTGGAGAAAATTTAATAGGCTTTTAGAGCATCCACGGTGGGTTGTAATTCTAAACCGTCATATCGGCATACTACATCATTTCAAACCACAACCATTTTATATTTATTTTTATCTACAATCATATATCGTTCTAAACCTTCATCCCATTATCCACATCATCGCATTCTTTTTTTGTTTTATATAAACCCATATCTAAATTTATATACTCCATTAATTATAATAATATTATTTATTAATTAACATATTAAAAAATAAAATTAAAAACAAGATAATCAATAAATTAAAAAAACACACTTAAAATATTAAAATAAATTAAAAAAAACACTTAAAACCTAAAAATATACACACACTAAAAATAAATAAACACACACACACACACACTTAAGACAAACGACATAATAAAACACAACTACTGTTCGTTTTCATCCTCCTCCATATTTCTGTTTGCCGAGAGGTGCTTGGTCAAAGTGTGTCTAAGGATGTGATCAGCTTCCCTGTTACGTAAGTCTCTAATCCGTTGTAAGCGTTCAACAAAATTGTCAGTCTGGCCATGTAATGGTGGTGTCACTTCCTCCTCATCATCATTATCCTAGTCGGACACGACATAACCTTCATCTTCAACAGTATCATGTTATGCAGTATTATGCACGCATACACAACTACTGTTCGTTTTCATCCTCCTCCGTATTTTTGTTTGCCGAGAGGTGCTTGGTCAAAGTGTGTCTAAGGATGTGATCAGCTTCCCTGTTACGTAAGTCTCTAATCCGTTGTAAGTGTTCAACAAAATTGTCAGTCTGGCCATGTAATGGTGGTGCCACTTCCTCATCATCATCATTATTCTAGTCGGACACGACATAAACCTTCATCTTCACAGTATCATGTTATGCAGTATTATGCACGCATACATTACGTCGATTATAACTCTTACTTTCCAAATCCTTGTTGGACCTTGTATAATGTGTCATCAAGCCTGGAGAACACTGAACGCCCTTTCCACATCCTTTCTTGCTGACTCATGTTTTTTTATGTATATAATATTAGTTTATTATTTTGTGGATATGTGAAGCTTTTAACAAGAATCGACCATTTCGGGTAAATTCCATCTGCAAGATAATATCCTTGGTTGCATTCGTTCACTATAAATTGTAAAGCAGCGCAAAGTCATCTAAGATGTCATTGAATATTGATGAGTAAGTTAAGACGTTGATATCATTGTTCGACCCTACTACTCCAAAACACGCATGCCAAATCCAAAGGTCACATGATGCAACTGCCTCGAGCCTTAAGGTGGGACACCCGTAATCACCATGAGTATATTGCTCTTGCCATGCAATATGGCCATTTTCCATCTCCAATGCATACAGTCAATACTACCAGGCATTCCTTTAAAGTCATGTCGGCTTTCATGAGCCGATAATAGATGTAAGATGTCTCTTCGTTAGTGTTGGTGGTGAAAATCCTCAGGATGATTTTACCTCACATCCCTGGTGTAGCATCCTTAGGATGCTTAAGGGCTCAACTGACTTCAGGATGTAACAATATTTCAACATGTGCACATCCTGATAATGGACTAACGAATTACCTTTTTATATGTGATTGCTGGTACAACTAAGTTATAATATGGATACATAAGTAGTCTCTAATGTCTATATTATAACACTCAGTCAAAGGAGTCAAAAATTGAAGAGTAACTCATACAAACCAAAGTCTAATATCGAAGATGGAGTCAAAGTTGTAACCGATACTCATTAAATATCAGCGAGGAATAAGGAAACAGCTCGTACAACGACTAGCTGAGGAGAAAATGTTACAAACGGTAACCTGAAGCCTTTAAACAACTTAACTACATGGCAGATCTTACGGGATTCTTTATTTACTTTCTTGTATTATATAAATGGGAATGATGGACGAGTATAGGACACATTGCTATCACTAGAACTATACACACACACACTCAGCTACTCAAAATACTCACAAATCATTGTAATCTTAGATCACTCGTCCACTCATTCATCCAAAGTTGTAATTCTTTTTACCACATTAATATTAACAAACAAGGCAGTGGCCTAGTCTCCTCCCGAGGTTTTATGCCGGAGATCTACAACTGATCAAGGGTTTTCCTCGTAGATCGAGTGTTGTTCTTTGTGTTTTAGTGCTTTACATATTTATTCCTTGAATCCGCCAACAGCTACATCCTCAAGATATAACTGTCCATCTTGAATTATACCTTTACCATCCCGAGCATAGTTGTCAAATATTTATTCCTTTTGCATCCTGATTAACCATTTTCAGAATATAACTAGATTACAAACTTGATTTACACCTATAGCACTAATTTGGAATACAAAATTATTTCTACTTAGTAATTTTTGACCAAAACAGTTAGGTTTCCTCATCTACTCTTTAGAGTATCATTTGATAAGATACTAGCAAAAATGCCTTAAACATTCCAATGGCGTAATTTCACCGATCCATACGTACTCATTAGTTGTGTCAGCTCCTATGCCGTTACTAGATGGCGTATGGCGGATGTGCATTTCTGAATCGAAGAAAGCCATATTCTGCCAACAGCATTCGTACGTTGTTGAAAGTACGAATAATTTTTAGATAGGTCATTCATAATTCTAAGGAAATATGAATGCCTCATCTAGTAATGACGTCTAAATCTTATATCATCAAACACAGCCTCATCTAGTAATGACGTCTAAATCTTATATCATCAAACACAGGCTACGGGGCAAAGTAGTCAATCCATAGACACAAGTCTCATTCCGCTCGATTCCTATTTATTACTTTACATGTAACAATATAGTATACTGAAAAGATTAACATGGACCAATATGACATCCTAGGCAAATCCCACAGCGGTCGTGGCAAGGAGAGATCGTTGGTTCATAAGTAATTCATTGCCTCTTAATTCACCAACACGTTTTAGGCTTAGTTTGGTTATGGAGCATATAAAAACTCCATAGTTAAGCATGCTAAGGTGGGAATAGTACCACGATGGGTGACCTCCTGGAAAGTCTTCACCGGGGAAACCAAAACCAAATCCGTGAGTTTCTGGATGGGCAACCTATCAGGGGCAAAGCGGACAATATTGGTGGTGAGAGGGGCCGGATATTACATATGGTATCAAAGCCACTCCTGTGCCATTCAGGATGGTGGGACAAAGATCATCGAGGATGAGGGGTCCCTGAGGGGGGGTGATTGTAACAATATAGTATACCGAAAAGATTAACATGGACCAATGTGACACCCTAGGTAAGTCTCACATTGGTCGTAGCAAGGAGAGATATTTGGTTCATAAGTAATCCATCGTCTCTTAAATCACCAACGCGTTTGGAGCTTAGTTTAAATGTGGGAGTAGTATCAAGATGGGTGACCTCCTAGGAAGTCTTCACCGGGGAAACCAAAACCAAATCCTTGAGTATCTGGATGGGCAACCCATCGGAGGCAAAACGACTAATATTGATGGTGAAAGGGGTCGAATGTTACATTGCACTTCCCCCTCTTTTTTGTCTGGAACTTGAGCTTCCTTCACCGCTCGACGAATCATATGTTCACAAATACATTTTTTTGATGTCGTCATACAATAATATGCTCATCGTTTCCATGACCTCTTCATGTATTGATTATTAAGCACATTAGGATCATTAATACATTAGGATCATTAATAAAAACACGAAGCATAGGTAGAGGTTGAGGTTCAACGGACTCTTCGTCACTAGAACTACCCGTTTCTAAAATATTACATGTAGGGGGTATTGCAAGGTTTTTTCATTGCTTGATCTCATTGTGATTCAAAGGGATTTTAAAATTGGTAATTTGAAAGTGGGGATACAGAGTGTCTATTTGTATGAGATGGGTACTATAAATGTGTGTATATACATACATAGTTGGTAGGTTAGTTTGACATTAAATATTTTAAAATTTAAAAAACAGCGATAGATTTTTTTTTATAAATTAGCCTTTACAAAAGGGTCTACGTATAACAAACCGGACCCGTTGGGTAGAACAACAAACCAAACCTCTCCAAACGTGATTAGTAGTGCAATGGGGAGGTGTCCTGTTTGGACGTCCAAAAATCCGAACCCATCCGATTCGTATGCATTGTAAGTGCTCTTAATACTTGGTCACTCGTAAGAGTATAGATGTTGCACCTTTCCATTATTTAAGCTTTTATTTTTCTTTTACTCCACTCGTAAGAGTATGCTGCTTCTCCTATGGAATTTTGTGGGTAAAGCATGGAAAGTAGAAAAAATAGCGACAAGATTACGACATATTTGTTGGTGTCGCTATTTAATTTGTCAAAAAATTGTGGTAAAAAATAGGATTTTCGTTGGAATTGCATGAGAAAAAAAAATAGTTTCTCAAAAAATTGTCGGAAGTTTTCGTGGTAAAAGGATACTTTTCTAGTAATGCGATAAGCTAATTAATTTGTTCAATGTGGTATGGTCGTCAAAAATAATGAAAATAAGTAGTAAGGGAAAGTCGAGTCGTCTCCTTTAAGATTAATTTTAACTAAATTAATACTGACAGGAAAGTTGTGATTTTGATTAGTTTAAATATGGGACAATAAACTAAAGCTTAGAAATTGATTGGAAAACAGTAATGAACAAAGGTAATCCTCTCCAGGTTTTAAAATTGATAAATCCAATTGTTACTGTAAAAACTAGTAGGAACTCGTTAATGGCAATTACGTGTATGGTCAATCAAGGGATGAACATGGATTCTAACTTAACGGGTTCTAATCACATAACATCAATGTAGTAATATGAGACTAAAAATTAACAAACCATTCATAGACACAAAGCTTATTTAATCAAAGTTGAATAAAACCGAATCTTAGAACCGAAAACCACAATTGAATTCAATTAACTTAAGCGTTATAAAGTCAATCCCAATAGTCTGGTTAAAAATAGAAACAAAAGTACATATACTCAAACCCTACACCCAGAGAGAATTACGAATGGTTTAGCCGCTCATATTTGTCATCGGATCTTGATTCATTGTGTTGGAATGATCTTGCATGAATGGGATGGATTAGATGGATGTTGCAGGTCCAAAGTCGCCTCTAAGCTAGAAGTCCCAAAACGATTGTGAATGCATGATCCTTGACTTTTATAGTTTCCATATGTTATAATGGGTGAAAACTTAATTTTTGCCGTCATAACACTTGCTTGCATACTGCGAACATGTTAGAAAGGTTCTCCGCGGGTCGCTAACCATAAAATAATCGACTGATTTCTAGCCTCGCTGCATGTTTGAGCATTCTCTTTGCGGTACACGAAGACATGTTAAACTTCTTTTTATTATTTTCTTTAATCCAATCTCTCTAGTGTGCTCTTACCTTCTCTGTTAAAGCTTGTTTTTCATCATTTTACATATGAACACCTGCCAAACACAAGTATACTAATTAAGTCTAAACACGGCCAAAAAATAAACACAAAATATAAGGCGTTTACAAACACATCATTTATTACATCAAAATAAATGAATTTTTTTTCCTTCTCAAGTTTGATTTACTTTTCACAGCAAAATACATCAGCACTAGCTTGTATTTATACTAGACCCCAACTTAAAAAAACAATAGACCTTAATCGTCTCAATAGACCCCAACTTGTATTTGTACTGTTATTTCGATACAAAGAAAACGAGGATTACAATATGTTAATATACACAGCCTATCAACAGCTATCACTCCTAAATTGTTGCATTATATGTGGAAGGTAATAATTAGGGTGATAATTACAAGAAAGAGAGGAGGCTAAATGGGGAGTTGATATAGGCGGTAATTTTCATTCCCCCACAAGTTGGAGTGTGTAGATTACGAACGCCTAACTTGCCCAGGAGGAAGGTTAATTGCTGTGATCCCAAAGCTTTAGTGAACAGGTCAGCGATTTGTAGTTTAGTTTCAATGCTTTTCGGTTGAACTTCTTTAGACTCGACCCGTTCCCGAACAAAGAAGCAGTCCATCTCCACATGCTTTGTGCGCTCATGATAGACCGGGTTATTTGCAATATGTCTAGCAGCTTGGTTGTCACAAAAGAGTGGCGTCGGTTGTCTTTGATGAAAACCAAGTTCGCTTAGTAACCAAGGCATCCATATTACTTCACTCACCGTAGTTGCCATAGCGCGATACTCCGCTTCTGCCGAGAAACGAGATACCACATATTGTTTCTTGGATTTCCATGAGATACGTGCCCCACCTAGGAGAAGTAAATAACCCGTTCTTGACCATCTTGAGTCGGGGCATCCAAGCCAGTCCGAGTCACTATATGCAGCAAGATCCGTACCACCCTCTTTTGGTAACAAAATTCCCTGTCCAGGAGTAGTCTTTAGGTACCTTAGAATTCTTGTGGCTGCTTCCATGTGGTTTTGTCTATGATCGGAAACGAATTGACTTAGAACATTCACGGAGTAAACAATGTCGGGTCTCGTTGCTTACAAATAAAGTAATCTTCCAAGAAGTCGCCTATATTGGCTCGTGTCGACCTTCGGTTCTTCCTCCCCCTATCCTATCTTCAAGTGTTGTTCCATAGGAAAGGCGCTTGGACGAGACCCTAAAACGCCACAATCCTTTAATATGTCTAGGGTGTACTTTCGTTGGCTAAGTACTAAACCTTCTTTTGTTCGAGCCACTTCAATCCCCAAAAAATACTTTAAGTTTCCAAGTCCTTGATGCTAAATCTCTTGTCAAGATAAGCTTTTGTCTCATTTATTTTCGATGGATCATCTCCGACAATAATGACATCGTCAACATATATTAGTGCAGCCACAAAAGTGCTTCCCCTTTTGCAAATGAAAAGCGAATGATCCGCCTTTGATTGTTTGAATCCGAGTGTGAAAAGGGCCGAAGTAAATTTTTGGTACCAGTTTCGGGAATCTTGCTAAAGCCGTCCAGGGATGTCCTCAGTCTGCATACTTTGTTTTCCTTTCCTTTATTGAAACCTTGCGGGATCTTCATGTATACTTCTTCATCAAGGTCTCCATGCAAGAATGCGTTGTTCACATCCAATTGATGAATTAACCAATCTTTCTTTACTGCAACTGCGAGAAGTGTACGAACCGTGACAAGTTTAGCTACCGGTGCAAACGTATCATGGAAGTCTACACCTTCCATTTGCGTGAAGCCTTTTGCAACGAGTCTCACTTTATACCTTTCGATTTCCCATTGGGCTTGTACTTCACTTTGTAGACCGATTTCGAGTCTATGGCTCACTTTCCCGAAGGTAACTCTTCTGGTGTCCATGTCCCATTCTCCTCTAATGCTTGTATTTCTTTCTCCATGGCTTTTCTCCAATTTCCATCCTGTATTGCTTGATTAAAAAACTTTGGCTCATCGTTCTTACTGATGGCCGCGGCCGCTAGAAAGGCTTTGTGAGATTTGGTAAAATTTTGATATGAAATATAATGAGCTAAGGGGTGTACTGTTGCGTTCGAGGATTCTTGATCAAGAGTGAGTGTAGCATGATCAATGGACGGTGGTAATTTGACGACGAAATCATCTACTCGTTTGGGCCGAGTTCTTACTCTCTGTTGCCTATAGTGCTTTCAGTTTGGGCTTCATAATGGGTTCCATCACATTGTTCGATTTGGGCCTCCATGTGGACGGTTTGTCCATCATGACCAAGCTCACTTACATCCTCAATGGGTGGTGCTTCATTTAAATCTTGTATGTCATGTCCATCAATTTGCTCTTCATTATTGTTTGGGTTGTTGGCCGGTTTGAATTCTCATGCAAGCTATTATCAACTTCATTATAGTACCAATGGGGAAATCAAAAGGTTTCTCTTTTTCCTTTTGGCCTATGTGACCAGAATTTTTATAGGGAAAAATGTATTCAACAAACCTCACATCTCTTGACACTACTATTTTGTTATGATTTGTGTCATACACTTTGTATCCCTTTGTACCCGGTGGGTACCCCAAGAGCACTCCTGGATTACCTCTCCACTTGAATTTGTCCCCTTGGGTATCGGTATTTCGATAATAAGCAAGGCAACCAAAAATCCTCGTGTGTTCATATTCGGGTTTTTGTTCATATAAAACTTCAAACGGGGTTTTGTTATCGATGGCTTTAGAGGGAAGACGATTGATCACGTAAGCGGCCGTCATGACACACTCTCCCCAAAACCTTGTTGGAAGGTTAGCCTCGAACCTGAGGGCTCATACAGTTTCAAGCAAGTGTCTGTGCTTGCGTTCCATAACACCATTTTGTTGTGGTGTGTGTGGGCAAGTGGTTTCAAGGATTATACCTTGTTCAACATAGAAATCATTCATGCGATTTGAAACAAATTCTCCCTCGTTTTCACAACGGGTTTCTTTTAATCATTTTTCTGAATTGAGTTTTGATCATCTTATGAAAATTTATTAGTATGTAACTTGCCTCACACTTGAGTTTTAGAAGAAAAACACAAACAGACCGACTCTAATCAGCCACAATTGTCAAAAAATATCTTGCCCCCGAAAGTGAAGGTCTTCTATACCTCCCCCATATGTCACAATGTATTAGATTAAAACATTCTTTGGTTTTAATGGTACTTGTTGGAAAAGGTAATCGAGTGTGTTTAGCTTTTGCACATTAATCACAATCCACAATTTTAAAGGAATTATTTTCAACAAAATCAAAATGAGAAAGTTTATCACTAGAGGTATGACCTAGTCTTTTATGCCAAACATCCACCGTAGCCATTATTGCCTGTCTTTTATTCTCCACCGTCTCGATCCGATACAATCCATTTCTGCATTCACCCACTCCAATCAATTTACTCGAACACAAGTCCTGCATAAAATAGAAATCCGAGAAAAAAAAGTTATGGAGCATTAACGTTCCTTTGATAGTCGACTGGCGGATAAAAGATTGCATTTGAATTTTGGAACATGTAAGACGCCCTCAATGGTGATTCCATTTGGTAATGACAACTTCCTTTACCCATGACGGGTATGGAATCGTTGTTTGGTATCATCACAGGTGGTTCATTTTGTGGGTGTCATTGTTCCATCTAGCCATTCGGCTTGATGTGTAATGTGCTCGGTACAACCCGAGTCCATTATCCAATCATTACCTTTGTTTACTTTACCTGCCATGTTAGCCTCAGGTTGTGATTCATCTTTTGACGAGCTTCCCTTTCCTGCAAGATGTCCTAAAAGGGCATTATACTGTTCAGCATTCAAACCTGGTATAGGACTTGGGCTCTGGTCAGATTCGACACAGGCTGACTTTGGTTTTACTCGGTCCTGCTTCGCTTTTCCTGGCCACCATTCCGGGTAGCCCGATTTTCTTGAAACACCCGTCCATGTTGTGCCCATCTCTTCCACAATCTTCCTTTCGATCACCTTGGTTACTTTTCACATTCCTTGAAGACGATTTGTTGTAGTCACGTTTCAGGGCATGAACCTGAAACGCTGCAGCTTCCGTGCCCATCTTTCTTCCTCCTGATATGGCCCGCTGCTGTTCATCCTCCGCGACAAGGTGATAAACCGTCCCCAATGCTGGAATAGGATTCATAGCCAAATTTTGGGTTCGTATGACAGTGAACTCAGCATCCAATCCCATGAGAAATTCATAGATCCTCTCCTTATCCTTATGTTCGCCAACCTTCTTTGCCATATCATAATTGCAGCCATTGCAAAGACAGCGTGGCATCGGAAAAACGGTCTGGATTTCATCCCAGAGTGGCCGCATTCGAGAGTAGTAGGCTGATACGGATGACCCGTCTTGGCGGGTACCATTGAGGGTCTGCCTCAGTTCATATGTGCGTGGCGCCCTTTGCTTTCCAAATCTTTCTTTGAGATCGTTCTACATCTCGGAAGCAGTGCTAGCATATCTCACACTGTTCATGATATCTTTCGACATTGCGGTGGTGAGCCAATCTTTGATCATGGCGTCGCACCGCATCCACTGCATGTAGATGGATTTTGTCTTATCAGGTTTCTTGATAGTCCCGTCGATGAAGCCTATTTTGTTTTTTGCAAACAAAAAATTCATCATATCTTGAGACCAATCATTGTAGTTATTATCCATTAATGCATCATTCACATGCATCTGTTTCGGATATTCGGAAGCGTGAAGATAGTATGGAGAATTGGAATCGGTATGGTTTTCTTCATCCGTCTTGCCAGGTGAAGCTTTGTTTCCCATGGCGGCGAAGGTGATTGGGATGGTCGGATTTAAGGTGTTGGTTGAGCGGTTTAAGGAACCCGCTCTGATACCGTATAAATTTCCGTATGTACTGTTAAGGATTACAATGTGTTAATATACACAACCTAGGCTATCACTCCTAAATTGTTGTATTATATGTGGAAGGTAATAATTAGGGTGATAATTGCAAGAAAGAGAGGAGGCTAAATTGGGAGTTGATATAGGCGGTAATTTTCATAATCAGAGCCGATCACAGGTTTTTGAAGGCCTAAAGCAAATTTGAAAGTGGGGGCCATTTAAATTAGTATAAAAAAGTGCAAATATCAAAATGCAAAATCGATTTTTTTTGTTACTCAACTGTAAATCGCACTACACATACAGATTAGTATTACTCGAAAAAAATAGTCGTTACATGGATAATCCTTGTTTCGCTTGATATTGAGACAATAAGCAACCATTTGTGGTGATTTATTACCCTTAATTTGGCTTGTAATTTCTCTTTCAATTGCCATCCATGTCGGTTGCAATTAGCGAGGTGTGAGTAATGAGGATAAGAGCTGAGGAAGTGTTTAAGAAAAAAAGGATCAGTTTTGAGTCTGGACATTTTACTTGTTTAGTCTTTTATGTCTTTAGTTATTAGTTTGTTAATTTAGGCTAAATACACATGTTATATATATGAAGAAAGTAGAAAATAAAAGTTGAAGGCCCTTATTTTTTGGGGACCTCAAGCTTTTTCCTGGTTTACTTAGCCTATCAGGTCAACCCTGGTGTAATTTGTGTCCTTGTGATTTAGTGGCATAGTCAACATGAATCCTCATTTCTAAATAATTGCTAGCTGAGTTTCTATGGTTTACTTTTGTACATTCTGAATCCTTCTCGTTATCTTCCTCTTAAATAAACGTTAAAAACCGGTGAATTTATATCTTCATCCACATGTTTTGTTTTCATTTACTTTTTATACCCCCAAGCTCATATACTCCCCCATTCCATCGAAAAAATGAAATCAGAATCTTAAATGGATGGCATATATGTTAGATGTTTACCTAATAAGCAGATATCAAGAAAATAGAATAACCAAGTGAACAACAAAGTTACCTGTTTGATGTCATTTTAATCCACCACTCGTTCTAAACGAGCAATAAAAATGTTTACTATCAAGTTGCAATCATCTATTGAGAAGTAATAAAAGTGGAGTCGCCTATAGAGTTTTCCATTAATAAAGCTTACTGAAAATAAACCATACTACCTTTGATTAAAACAAAAACCTTAAATTTCAACTTTATTGTGTCAAATGGTGTTTTAGATTATGACAAACAAGAGATTATAAAACGACATTCAACGTATGGCCTATGGTTTGAGAAAGAAAAACAAATAGAACTAAACAATCAAAAACAATTTAGATAATTCAAGAATCCTTAAGAATTTAAACTTAAGCAAAGATACTAATATACCATATCAACTATAACACAAAAAACAACCGTTTTCATAAACCCAGATTGAAATCTTATTGTCCTAAATAATAACATAACCTTTGAAAAACCTTCTACCCTTGACACTTTATGATGCTCAACATGAAAAGGGTTATTAAAAGACCTATATCTAATATATATAAAAAAAAGATAACTTATTCAATCACGTATTTTTTGCATTAAAAAACTTCCCAAAACATATCCCCAAATTCTGGATTTCTGGGTCAAACAAGAACTGCAATTAATAAAAGAGTTTGTCATGTGATGACGTGGGTAGCCTAAATCAAAATAGATCAACGACATCATATAACTATTCTTAAAGGGTTGAAAGGTACGATGGTTCAAGGGGTCGAGAAGCACTGATAAAAAAATGACTTGTCTTGTCATCCTTTTCCTCTGTCAACACAAGCAGCTGTCCATGTCTAGCACATGGAGACGCTACAATGATCGGACAGCAGGTCCAAAGCCATCCTTGGCTTAAAGTGACATGTCCTCTAGTTGCACTACATTTCAAGATAATATCTCTTCCCAAAAGAGAAGATCCTCCTGTTATAAATCAGATCTCCCTTCCACAAATCTGATTACACCTTTCTAATTATTCTCTCTTACACTTCTCCTTCTATTCTTTTTGATCATCACACGTGGGGAGAATCTCTCCACCACGCTTACACCTCACTCGAGTTCATTACAACAATTCTGGCTTTGAGTTACACTCAATCCATAATTACAACACTCAAAAATACAATTATCTTGAACCTCCTTCTACGTTTTGCAACGTAGGAGGACACCACGACCTGCGTTAAGCAGATCGGAAACCCTTCAACCTTTTAATCTTCCTTAGACCCAGAACTAACGTTAGACCCTTATTTGTTGTAGCAACAAGTTGGCGCCCACCGTGGGGCTGCGCCATTGTCTCTTTGCAAAAATCAGTTGTGTAGCTCCAACTCTTCGATATGTTTGACCCTGAGTCTCTGGAAGAGGTGAACCAGATCTCTCCAAACATAGATCAAACTTCTCGTAACAGATCTGTGTCATTTCCACTCCTGGAAGTACTCACACTGGTACTCTATCTCCCGAGTTTACACTCTTTCAAACTCCAACTCCCACTCGCTCAGGGGTGTCATCTCCTCTCCCTAACACTGTACACGTGCCTGAACGTGTAGATCTCACCCCTGAAGGAGTTGCGAGTCACTTTCTACAACTCAGATCTCTTTTGAATCAGCATGGCATCAAAGAAAGGGAAAAAGGAGTCCGTATCCGGCTAGATTAGAACAAGGAGCAAGCATCACTCTCTCCTGGACCACCTCGTCCTCCTCTTGTTACCCCCTCTGGTCCTCAGCTTGCGCTTTGAAACTATGGAGCAGGTCCCAGCATGACGTTTCCTGCTCCCTATCATGTAACAAGGCCAAGTCCTACTGCCTTTCCTTTGTTCACTTCCCAAGCTGCCACCTCCGGTGCACCTATTGGGCATGAACTCACCTTGGAACAACTTCTACAGTCGCCCATCACAAGTGTTCCACCTCCAACCACCACTTCATGGGAGCAGGCCATGGCCTCTCTACCCATGGCTCGCATTGCTTCCATGAGCACACCTATGGGAACAAGCAATATGGTTGTGTCAGAAAGCCTTCAAGGTTTCAACCTTATGCCTCATATGATGGCTCAAATGATGTCTCACTTTCCCTGGCAACAGCTCATAGTCAAGCTATTGTTGCTCAACAAGTAAATACTAAAGGAAACAACAACAACATGGCTGAACATAACGTCATCCAGCCATATAAACCAGTAGCCTGTCTTGCTTCTCCCAAGAAATAGAAGACTACGACTTTCCAAACAAGTTGAAGATGCCAGCCCACATAAGAACCTATTATGGTACAGATGACCCTGAGGATCATCTGTAAATCTTTTCTGGGGCTGCCCGGACGGAAAAATAGGGCAACCACGAATGATGCCTCATGTTCATGCAAACCCGTGTTGGTTCAGCTCGCATCTGGTTCAATGACCTGCCTGCAGGAAGCATTAAAACCTTCAACAATCTGGGTAAAGGATTCTTGGCCAACTTCTCACAGCAGAGATGTTGTGTCAACGATGCTACAGTTATCTTCCAGATCAAACAAAAAGACGATGAAAGCCTCAAGAGCTTCATCGAACGATACAAAAAAGAAGGTCTCCTAAGAACCCCTGAAAAAGCCCTGGAAAAGGCCGAAGCACATATCCGAGGAGAAGAGGCTGTAGACATCAAGGAACAGAGAAAGAGGGCTGCCAACTGAGAGAAGTACGAGCCCAAACAAATAAAGAAGCAACCATGGAACCTATGACAAAAGATCCAGAGGATCTGACTCTCGAAGGTCTGAAGGCAGGAACCCTCCAAACAAAGATCGAACCATAAACTTCACAGCTCATACCAATATCCCTTAGAAAATCTTGGCAACGGAAGAAATCAAACACACCTTCCGACCTCCTAGTACCTTACCAAAAAGCAAAAGAAACGAAAACTCCAACTAATACTGTGAGTTACACGAAGAAAAGGGACACCACACCAATGATTGTTTTCAACTCAAGAAAAGGATCGAGGAAGCCGTTAAATCTGGAGAGCTAGCTCATCTGGTGAAAGGAGTTAAAGAAAACATAGCCGACAACAAAAAGGAGGTTGCCATGGTCCTGGTTGAACAAGAAACTCCCAACAAGCGTCAAAGGTTGGAGGCTTGGGAGCATCAAGGTGTCTGCTTCCCCCAAACCAAAGAAGAAAAATGTTGTGACCCCCTCATTCTCGAAGCCCTTGTCGGCTCGATCAAGACACAAAAAGCTTACATAAACACCAGAGCAGCAACCGAGATCATGATCGAAAAATATTTCAACCTTCTAAGCCCGAGAGGAACGCTCCAAGCTCCAACCAACTGAGTCCTCTACTAAAGGCATAGCAGATATACCCATCAAGCCCTTATGGGAAATAACGCTTGACGTTAGTTTCTCTGATGGAAAGATGCTAAGAACCGAACCACTAACCTTTGTTATCCTCGTCTTACCATCCAGTTATGATGTTATTATCTGAAGACCCGGGGTGGTAAACTTTGATATGACCATCTTAATCAGCCGAAAAAGTATTAAGTTCCCTACGAGAGATGGAATTGCAACCCTCCAACCCTCTACTACAATACTGGTGGTAAATGAGGAGGAAGGCGAAAGAAGCAAGCTAGGCCTTAGCATCAACCCAAAGTACCCTGAGCAAAGAATTGGGTTAATACAGACCTACCCATAGAAACATTTTCGAAGCTTGAAGGATTGCTTCGAAACAATGCTGATGTCTTTGCCTGGTGTCCCAGTGACATGATAGGCATTCCTCGAGATATCGCCAAACATGAGCTCAGAGTTCCTCCTAATGTCAAGCCAGTTGTTCAGAAAAAACAAAGTCTTGCTCCAGAATGAAGCAAAGCTGCTTGCCAAGAGGTTGACAAACTCGTTGAAGTAGGAATCCTCCAAGAGGTTAAGTATCAATCATGGGTTGCAAACCCGGTGACGGTTTGAAAGCCTGATTATTCATGGAGGATATGCATAGACTTTAAAGACCTCAACAAAGCATGCCCCAAAGATTGCTATCCATTGCAAGAGGTTGATCTGAAAGTCGATTCGCTTACAGGCTTCCCCTTCAAGTGTTTCCTGGAAGCCTATAAAGGTTACCACCAGATACAAATGAAGGAAGAAGATGAGAAAACTGCTTTTCATACTGACAAAGGTATCTTTTGTTATCGAAAAATGCCTTTTGAGGAAGTCTTGAAGGACATGATCGGATGGCTTTGAGGAAGTTTTCGTCTAGATCAGATTCTGACAGTTCCATTTCATTCAAAATAGCCTCAGGATGTCTCCACATAGGCTTAAAGGGAAGAATAGACTCGGAAACCCAGAAAAATCTCATTTTCCATGCACCGACCGTAGTCACATGCGAAGAAATCAAGTTAGTTTCAACCTGGGACGTTTCAAAAGTATACCAATCACCATTTTTGGCCAATCAGAAGAAACGCCTAAACATGAGAAGGGTTGGATCATAACTAAGGGCTCTACACAAAATCTCAAAATGCAACAAACGCCCCAACCCATGAGGATGATTCTGACCAAACGAAACCCTATAGTATTCAAGGACATTTAGTAGAAAAATAGAAAACGGATGGCGAAGGTTTAAAAACTCGAAGTGACGGCAGTAAAGAGCAATCAAACCAGGAGAACATTGACTAACCGGGTTTGTAAGCCTAGGAGCAATAGGATTAAAGGACAGATCAATGTCCCATTCAGAACAGGACGCTTCAACTTCTTCATGTGTAAGGGAAGAGAAGCTTACAGCCATGTCCATCTTTGCACCCATGATGCTTCGAAGGATGATCAGAGCAAGAAAATCAAAGAAATACTAACCTGAATGTTGCAATGTGGAAAACCCTAGAAAAAGTTGAAGAAACCGTCAAAAGAAAGAGTAAAGTGTGAATGATTATGATTGTGAAGTTTAAAAGCCTTGTTTTAACTAATACAAATAATAAATTATTATAAAAGTAATGATACTTTGCATTAAAAACGCAGCCTGAAGCCTGAAACTTATCACATCAATTGTCAATTCAAAATTCAAATCCAGAGACAACTAACCGTCCAAGTAAACTCTCAAGCCTTGAACCTTTCAAGCAACCATAAGCTCAATAAACAGACAGAAGCCTTCTAGCCACGCCACAAAGACTCCTGACTTGTGGGGCTGATGACGTGGGTAGCCTAAAGAAAAATAGGACAATGACATCATATAACTATGCTTAAAGGGTTGAAAGGTACGATGGTTCAAGGGGTCGAGAAGCACTGATCAAAAGATGACTTGTCTTGTCATCCTTTTCCTCGGTCAACACAATCAGTTATCCATGTCTGGCACATGAAGACGCTGCAATGATCGGACCGCAGGTCCAAAGCCATCATTGGCTTAAAGTGGCATGTCCTCTAGTTGCACTACATTTCAAGATAATATCCCTTCCCAATAGAGAAGATCCTCCTGTTATAAATCACATCTCCTTTCCACAAATCTGATTACACCTTTCTGATTATTCTCTCTTACACTTCTCCTTCTATTCTTTTTGATCATCACACGTGGGGAGAACCTCTCCACCACACTTACACCTCACTCAAGTTCATAACAACAATTCTGGCTTTGAGTTACACTCAATCCAGAATTACAACACTCAAAAATACAATTATCTTGAACCTCCTTCTACGTTTTGCAACGTATCGGAACCCTTCAACCTTTTAACCCTTCCTTAGACCCAGAACTAACGTTAGACCCTTATTTGTTATAGCAACATCATGATACAAAAATAAATCAATTACCACAACTTACAGTATTTCTATTAACCAAATAAGTTTTTTTCAGAAAAAATAATGAGTCGAGTATAATATGTACATGGTTGAATGCATATCATCGCACAGTTGATGTGCATGTAGTGTAACAGTACGTTGGATACAATTATCAACAATTTGTTGTTTACCTTTCACATCCGAAGAATAATCTAAACCATATAAAAAATTTGGCTTCAGCTGGGGAAAAAATTAAATTAAATTGGGAAATAACCGACAGATTCGAAGTGCAAAATAAGGAGAACTCAGAGACACTTACGACCTAAAAAAATGATTTCTTCCAAGGTTAGTACGTTGGATGCGGGCGATAATTCAGCAGTTTAGCGCGTTGTGTAGGCGGCAAAAGGGGACCACCTTGGGCAGTGAAATGGGTTTTTGATTCAATTGGAGCGTGAAATGGCGGGTGTGAAATTGTTTAATTTGTTGGAGGGAATAGTTGAAATTTTGAAAGTGGAATAATGATCAAAATAATATTCAATCTTTAGCTAGTGGGAAATTTATCGAAAGTTACGACACATTTCCAGCAAATTCAAAAATTATTACATTTCTAATTAATAACTAAAATAACTAGTAGTGCACCCGTCCGTCAGATCCGCCGCGACGCGACGGGTTCCCGAAATTTACAACAATCTAACTATGTGTACATTGAAGATCGTGATAACGTCTTTTTCAACTGGGAATATTAGGCACATAAGTGGGTAATTTCGATACATGTTAACTCAAATTTTGTTATTTAATTGTTTCAATTTAACCTCTTTGCTTCATTGGTGCAATTTAACATCTTTGTTCCGTTGTATATAAATCGGAGTTTTTTTAAGGAAAACAACACATGATATATGCCCTAATGACCATACTGGGCCTTGATATATCTAAATGACCCATTTAAGGCCTTTAACACGTGATATATGCCCACCGTCCACCACCCACCACCTCCATTCGCCGCCTACCACCACCATCCACCACCACCACCCACCGCCTACCATCACCACCACCCACCATTAACCACCACTATCCACCATCGTCCACCACCACCTTCCACCACTACCACTATAAAAGCTAAAGATATAAAACCAAAGTGTCCTGTTAAATTATGTTATAGTAAACTCTTGCGAATAAGCGTCTTATAAAACTGATGTTTTATGACTCAAATATCACGTGTCTTATTATGGTGTATTCTAATAACTCCACAATGATTAAGTGTTCTATAAAGGTTAAAGGTACAAGATCCATGTGTCAAGTGTCTTATTAAGTTATGTCCTAATAGGACTTCAACCAGAAGGGGTCCTAAAATATCAAACATTTATGACTTAACTACAAAGTGTCGTATTATGTTCTGTTATAATAGGACCCCTAGTGATCAAG
Organism: Ambrosia x helenae; assembly: GCA_030844895.1. Taxonomy (NCBI): domain Eukaryota; kingdom Viridiplantae; phylum Streptophyta; class Magnoliopsida; order Asterales; family Asteraceae; genus Ambrosia; species Ambrosia x helenae. The sequence goes on from JAUTDX010003027.1 coordinate 25,614, forward strand.
AGTCCTATTACATTACCACATAATAGGACACCAACAACTAAATGTCTTATAAATTACTTTATTAGGATCTACATTTTAAGTGTCTTAAGTTATATGATAATAGGACCCCAGAGAATAATCCATCCTATTAAATATCTTTTTAGGACACCATTTTGTATCGTATATTATAAAAGGACCCCATAAGTTCATTCGTCCTGTTAAATAGTTTTTAGGACCCTATTTTACAAGCGTCCTACACAAGAGGTCCTTAAAAGCCATTTTTGTTGTAGTGAAGGTTTCCAGAGATTTTTGTGAATGATGATATGAGGTATCGACTTGAATACCAAGATCCAGAATTGGAAGATGGAGAGGTCAGTGCTACAATTACCAAAGAGATACTTGAAAGTCTTGCACAGCAAATTGGTAAATCTCTTTATGACATTTTGAAGGACAAAGAGATACCAGATATTCTAGTTACTGAACCAGTACAGAACTTTGATGATAGAGATACAAGTAACTTCAATAAGGTTGAAATTGAAGATATATCTCATGAGGAGTATCTAGAATACTATATTATGAAAGACAAATCTAGTATTCCAATCATTGATGAAGAGATTTTGAAAGAAGCTGAAAAGGTTGCTGAAGCTAAAGTTAAAAAGATCATTGATGAGGTCTTTGATGTTGAAACTGAAAAAGCTGAAGTGTTTAAGCAATCTGATGAGTTGAAGGATTTACTAAAGAAATTGAGGGAGGATGAAGATAAACGTCCAATTCAAGGAATTCAAGGCGAATTCTATAAATTCCATAACAGAATGTTCAAAGCAAGAGCCATTGCATGGAAATTCTTTCCTCAGTTGAGATGTGTAGGGATAAAATGGGAGAAGGGAATCTTGTGTTTTTGCAGATTTCATGATATTCGAACTCTTCCATATTGGGCTATACGAGATATATGTAGACACAAGCTTTTGGGCATTGAGAATGTGAATGTATTGGAATGGTTTGCTGAGAGGATGTCAAGAGAGAGCCATACGAAGTGGGATATGTTTAAACCACAATATCCAAAACGAATTGTTCACAAAGAGATTGACCCGAAGAACAATTTGCCATATGTGACGTTTAGGTACAAATCACCTAGATGCATGAAGAAGATACCTTTGATGCCTATCCAACAACATTTTAGTAATGATTTTGCATTGAGGTATTATGATTGGAGGATGGGTGAAGCGGTAATTATGTTACATGACAAGAATCTGAAGCTTATGTGTAAAACGATACGCATGTTCGATCCGATGTGGCTAATCAATTACTCGATAGAAGACATCACGTTGTATTACAACCAGATTCACTTTGATGTTCCTGATTAGGATCAAGCTTGGAGATTCCAAAGGGTTGTATGTTTCTACTTTGCGTGGGGAGTGTATGTTGGGTGTGATTACAAGAAGCTGTTGGATAGAACAATTAAGTTAAGACCGAAACCTAAGAAGCGGACATCTACTATTGAAGGTACGAATGTGAAGAAGAAAGTGAAGATTTCTTTGAACACGAGCAAGACTAAACAATCCGAGCTACAACCAAGGGGGAGTTTGTAGATACATATTGTGGATGTCGCTTTCGGATTACAAGAATAAAGACGAAAGCTTGGAAGATTTTGATAACTTACTGGTTCATTCGTATGGATGTGGGGTCGAAGGAACTTCATGTTGGGTCGAATGAAGATTTTGGTGATTATTATGTGTTCGTCGAACTCACGCAGGGTCAAATGGTTCATTCGAACCATCAATGGGTCGAATGAAGAAGTCTATAAATAGGTTTGAACGGTTATTATTGTTAACAGTTGGTAATTAAGTGTATGTGTTTTGAGTGTGTGTTTTGAGTATGTGTTTAGGAAATTTCTGGAAACTTGTGTTTTTTCATAATATTCAATATTGTAATGATTATCAGGCTAATGTTAATGAAAAACAACTTGAAAATGGATCTTTACGTGTTCTGATTACGATTAGAATCATTTTGCATGCAAATTAGAGTTTCCGCACCTAATTTGCTCATACTCGTGTGATCTTTGTGTGTTTTTGTGATAAACCGATCCTACAATGTTACATGTTAAAGCATGTTTATGATTTGTAAACATCTAGGGTTAATAGATGTTAATACTTGTGATAAAACTTGCATGTTTGGGCTGCTACATGATATTATCTTGATGTATTATGTGTTTAGGATGTTCTTGAATGATAATATGCGACTAGGGTTTGTTATAGTAAAGATTATTGCATGTTTAAAATTGGACAGATTGCATGTAACGACTTGTAGGCTCTATAACATGGCTTTAAAATATTTGTTTTGATTGTTTATTGACATAAACATATCCTACGTGGTCTTAGCTTTCTGGAATGGGTAAAATTATGTGATTTGGTTACCGTTTGATGTGTTTTTTCGAATTTTATTTGAATATAGGTCTAAACTGATTTTCGGATTAAAAACATGGGTCAACTTTAAATGGTGGTAACTCAAGTTTCATAAAGAGTTAGGTCACGAAATTTGGCCAGTAGGTTGATATAAGAATAATTCAGCTTTTCCAATGGATTCATCCCGTTTGGATGAACACACGATCTTTGGGAAATTTTCTCGTAAACTGACCCGATATGAATGTTATCAGAACCTAGCTGTAATAAATGATTTTTTCATAATTTTTCTATATGGTTTTATCACGAAACAAAAATATGGACATGACTAATGGACTCCTAGGAATATTCAGTAAACTTTTGGGAGCCTAACTCATTGTGTAAGTATTTTTAATAAAATCGTTTTGATAGTGTATAATCTGCCCTAAAAGCAGATTATGACATATGTGTATATGTGCTTACTTGGAGTCTTGTATAACTTGAGTTTGACTTGAACTTGCATGTACACTTATATGAGACGTAATAACGTGTATGACTGATGTTAAACCTAATGTTCACCAATGGGTTTGTAGGGTCTACTTGTGCATGTAGTTACACGCGTTGTCACTTAAACGTTTTCATAATATTAAACGTCTTGGACAAACAAGTTATGTGGTGTATTGTGTATACATATATACTCACGTAGTGGCACATATAATAGGGAGTTGATAGCACATCCTTATTATTTGCGAAGTTTGGATTTTTAGCTTGCAACCTAAGGTGAGTTTCACTACTTTTTCTCAAAAGCATGTGTCTCGGGTTTGGAGACAACTTAATTCCTAGTTGGGAATTACTTACTTTTTCAAGTTCAGTATGGGACTACATTTTATCCCGGGTTTGGGATACATTGATTCACGAGGTGAATCAGATTTTACTGGTTTCACATCTTTTGTCCTTGATGAACTAAATGAGACACTATCACTGAAGTCCTACCTTCATATCGAATGAGTTGTCGGGTTGGCAAGCGGGTTACTAGTTGATAACGCTATAAGGTTTAACAACCTCACATCGTGCTAGGAGACGGACATGAACTGTGACTTAACATATTATCATTGTTGATAGGCAATGATGGGAGGCTCTTTTGTTCACTATTGTGAGTGCACGTTACTTAGCAGTTCGGTATTACCTGTGTTTAGTTATCTTGTATGGGTTAGCTACCATTGGCATGCGATGAACTAGTGGTTATTGGTTTTGGAAACCTAAACATTTACTTAATTTATCTTGTGAAATCACCGACTTTATGTTGACACACGCTAGCATGCTTTTGCAGGTCGCTAGATTGGAGCACGCTTAGGTCATGAATCATGTTTGTCATGGGACACTAAACTTTATGAACTATTTTATCGTTTATTTACATTTACTTTGCTTTGGGCGCATATGTTTTGTGCATAACTATTTACTTAACTGTTTTGATAACGCTTCCGCATTTTCTTAAAACTTATGATTGTGTGTTAAACTTGGTTTTCAAAAACGAACTAAATGGTTTGGGCATTTAGATTCATTCATGTCGCTTATGGCTATGGGATCCTAGTATGTCATGTGCCTCGCGGTAAAACCCCCAGTAGAAATTTGAGGGTGTGACAATGTTTTTCTTAATTAAGTATGACAATGGTTATCACTTGATGGTATCGTTTTAAATTACATCTTATGTGTTGCTCGAACCTTGTGCTTGAAAACCTTTCAAATTACATCCTCGTGTTTCCACCTTGGCGGGGTGTGACAACATGCGTTCAATTCGGCCCTCTATTTATAAACGATTCCAGTCATTCATACTTCAATTCTACATACTCGCGGCAACACGCATGCATTCCTACTAGTCCTATTAAAAGTGAACATTATTTTCCAAGGGGAGAGATCGTAAACCATGAACCCATTTTAGGGTTCTCACCAAAATCCCTCAATTTCACTCAGGAATGCATCATTTGAGTAGGGTGAAGATAAATTGCTACTAATTTGAAGCTAGAATCAAGAAGGAATCCAATCCCCCCCCCCCCCCCCAATTTTATCAATTAAGTATTTTGAGAGTGAATTTCCATTTAGACTAGAGTAGATGGCCGTTTCAAAAATCGTGAGGTAATTAGCTTAAAATAAGAAGAAAATAATATAACTATTATTAAATAAAGTAAAAGTTTAGTAAAGTAGAGGGCATTAAAATGTAATTAACATACGGGTATTTAAGTGTATAAGTGTTTGAAAGACTAATTTACTCTTATTTTAGGGTTGTACTTTATACATTAAAGGGAAAAAGTTCTTAACTTTTAGGTATTTTAAAATACCATCGTGAACTGCATTATATATAGTATAAAAATTTATATATGAATCTTTGAATTTGATAAACAAACAAAAAGCTAAAATTACGACTTGTAAAAAATATGTGTTGAATTGAAATGAAATATGTCAATATCAAAAGACTTTGGCTATTTGCATACCCCATATCTATACACTCCTTTGTCTATACGCCATATATCGGGCTATACAGGGCATATAGGGTCCAATTATTAATGTTAGAGAATGTTTTGTGAGTTTTGTTTCACGTTGAGAACTATATGCCAATATAGGTTTATATGTTTGTCAATTTTGTTTGACGCTGAGAACTATATGCTAGTATAGGCTTATACACTCTGTATAAACCTTTATGTAACATATAGGTCTGTTACTAATAGACATTAATGATGCATGGTATTTTATGCAAACCTATATGTCACGTATCACTCTATCAAAAACTCTAAGTGACACTTGTACTTATTAAAGCAACCAAATTTGACATAAAACTCTAATTTTCAATTAGAAGCAAATCTAACACTACAAGAAAACTAGGGTTTAACACGAACGATTCCATCAGATAACCCTTTGTGGAATTTTATTTATTTGTTTTTTTGAAATTGGCTTTATTGTTATTATGTTAATGTTTTTTTATATATATTTTTATCATTATTGTCCAAAGTTAAGATGGCATACCAATGGTTTCTTTAAAATTTCTTAAATTTTACTACTTTTCTTCCCTAAATGCCCATAGAAGATAATAAACTTTTATATGAAAATGGAACTCACCCAAACTAAATAAACACACAGGATAACATTATTTTTTGAACAAATTTCATATATTGGCAATGAAAGATAATAATTTATGTTACCACAATGAATAATCTTATCTCAGCTAAACTTGTATATTTTTAAAACTTTGCCATAATAATACTTATATTATAAACCCTTTTTATATATATGCGTCTACCTAGCGGCAAACTGGATGAAATGGTTCGGCTCACGGGCAACATTTGGCAATTTTTTAGCTGCTGGGTCAGGTTGGGCAAGTCTATTATAAACTTACAAATCACAACTTTTAATTTCTAAATGGACAGTGACCTTCATATGATAGTGTATATTATTACTACATCCTTTTGTCATGTAAACGAACTTTATCATTTAGCAAGGTGTCTTCAATGGCACAATTATGTAGACCGGATAGCTTACACAAGAGTGATATTTATGTTCATATTGGTCTGTTACAATAACATACCTTTGGTTTATTAAGATTTGTTCAATAATGAATACAATGGCGGTGCACATTTCTTTTCTTTTTCTTTCTACGAATACTTGTTAAAATATAGGATGCACATTTATATTCTTTTTATGTAACTTGCGGCAAAAAAGATAAGTATCATAATGTTGTATTGCAACTCATTTGGCGGATACACCGGTCCTTTTCTTCATCACCTGTCAAGACACTACAAGAAAACAGAGCAATAGCGGCGACATATGGCGCCGCTATTGCTAACGCGGGTCGCCGCTATTGCTAATAGCAGCGACTGTCGCCGCTATTTGTCCTGTCGCTATTGCCTTGATGCTATTGCTCCTTGTGTGGCCGCTATTTGTCCTTTCGCTATTACCTTGAATCATCAGGTAAATGCAAAACCACATGAACCATAATGTCAAAAAACGCCGGAGGATAAATCAACTCTAACTTGCACAAGATTATACGAATAGCTTCCCTCGCTTCCTTCATATCTTCCACTGATAGTGTTCTGGAGCACAGTTGTTTAAAGAACACACAAAGGTCTACTATTGGCGTATAAACATCTTTGGCCAAAAACCCTCTAACCCCAATGGGTATCAATTTTTGCATGAGAATATGACAGTCATGAGATTTCAACCCAGTAATATTAGAATCATTATCTGTCACCCTCTTACTGATATTAGATCCAAACCCATCTGGTAATTTAACCTTTTTTAACCACCTACAGTAAAGCTTTCGGTCACCGACCTTAAATGAGTATTTTGGGTGGGGACTAAAGAACTTGTTTCCCTTTTTTTTCAACCATTGCGTCTTCTGAATCTTTAGCTTTTCTAAGTCTGCCCGTGCGTTTGGTGTGTCTTTGCTCTTATCATTCATTAGAAGAGTACCAAGCAAACTGTCGCACACATTTTTCTCGATATGCATTACATCTAAGTTGTGTTTCAGCTGCAGAGAAGACCAATACTCAAGTTCATAGAATATGCTTCGTTTGGACCAGTTCAACTCGAAGTCTTGCCGATTAGGGTTAGCACCTCCAAACTGTGGATGCTTGCCTGGTAGACGATCGAGTAAAAGAGCATGTTGGATTAGGGTTAGCACCTCCAAACTGTGGATGCTTGCCTGGTAGACGATCGAGTAAAAGAGCATGTTGAGCATCTATGTCAGCGGAACTAAACTGTCTCGGGGGGGGGGGGGGGGCTCTTGTCTCGGGTGCCCCGTTAAACTCACAACTCATTCTCCACGGATGGTCGGCATCTAAGAACCGACGATGGCCTACATACACGCATTTACCTAGTACACGCATTGAGGAAGTATCTTCGTTGCAAGTCGAGCATGCTTTGTATCCCTGCCCGCTCCAACTTGATAGACTACTACGAGCTGGAAAGTCGTTTATGGTCCATAACAATGCTGCCTTCATTGTGAAGTATGTGTCTGTCGCTGCGTCTTTAACACGTACACCTGACTGCCACAAATCTTTAAGCTCATCCACCAACGGCCTAAGGAAAACATCCATATCCTTCCCTGGGGATTTAGCGCCAGGAATCAACAAAGTCAACATGAATGTGGACTCTTTCATGCATAGCCATGGAGGGAGATTATATGTGGTTAGTATAACCAGCCAAGTGCTATGAGTCGTACTTTTGTTACCGAATGGATTAAAACCGTCAGCTGCAAGCCCTAGACGAACATTTCGAGGTTCCCTCGAGAAGTTGGGATATTTTGAATCAAATTCATTCCATGCAGATCCATCAACCGGATGACGCATAATACCATCTTCTGATCGTCCGGTATTGTGCCATATCATATCTTTGGCTGTGTGCCTTGAGCAATACAAACGTCGTAGTCTGGGGGTCAAAGGAAAGTACCGTAACACCTTGTGAGGCACCTTCTTGCCATTTGTGTCCTTATTGACCCACCGACTCTCATTACAAACCGGACAAATCTGCAACGATTTATTTTCCTTCCAGAAGAGAGCACAATCATATTTACACACGTCTATCATCTCATATCCCAGCCCAGTCTTCTTTAATGTTTTTTTAGCTACGTAATATGAAGCGGGGACCTTGTTACCTGGTGGATGTGAAGATTGCAACAACTCGAGAAGCTGATCAAACGAACCATTAGTCCATTTGTTCCTTGCCTTGATATTCATAAGCTTTGATATAAAGTCAAGGGAAGAAAAATTAGTACAACCAGGATATAATTCTGATTCGACTTCATCTATCAGGGATTCAAAATCATTAAGAACACCACTACTCTCTTCACCCGCTAAGTTCCCTTCGTTAAAGTCCGTATCCTCTTCCATACGCTCCCCTATAAGGTCTTCGATAACGTCATCCATATCATTTCTTCGCAAAACGTCCTCATCTACAACTACATGGGGGCAGATTGAATTTTCACCATGATAGGTCCATGTCGTGTATTGCCGATAGAAACCCAATATACGCACATGATATGACATTTTTGTGAAGGGTATTAAGCCAGAATTATGACACTTATTACACGGACATCTAATTTTGCCTTCACTGTCGACATATTGTTTGCTCATCTCGATAAAAGAATTCAATCCCTTAATGTAATTAGGATCCGAACGTTGCAATTTAATCCAGCTTTTATTGATCGACATGATGATGTGACTGAAACATAATTTGGGTTTGAGGCACGGTAATTTAAATGAAACATATTATTGGCACCTAAAGGGTAGGCTGCTAAACCCACTTTTTGAATACCTTATCTCATATATGAATGTGCATTACATTATTGTTTGTTTAAGAAAAATTCGGCAGCATTTCCCCTTAGCCCCCAAGTATATAATATAAATATATACCCGAGGAGCAAAGAGGAAACGCCAACCGAATCTTTCAAAAACAAACAATCATGTAGTAAACATTCACATCCTAAATGAGATAAAGTATTCAAAAAGCAGTCCCAAAACGGGGACTACCCGAAATTAATTACTAAATCAATTTCGGGCGGGTATTTCTAAGCTCACTATGTTTTAAATGGGGATTCATTTTCGGGCATGTCTTTCTAGTCTCAATATGTAATAACATACAAATATAAACAAACATACACTCATACATACATACATGCGCTCATACATACACATACTCATACACTCATGCATACACATACTCATACATACATAAACTCATACATACACATACTCATACATACATACATACATACATACATACATACATACATACACTCATGCATACATACATACATACTCATACATACATACACGCATACATACACTCATACATACATATACTCATACATACATACACGCATACATACATACACTCATACATACACATACACATACTCATACATACATACTCATACATACACATACACATACTCATACATACATACTCATACATACACATACACATACACATACTCATACATAAATACTCATACATACACATACTCATACATACATACTCATACATACACATACACATACACATACTCATACATACATACTCATACATACACATACACATACTCATACATACATACATACACACATACATACATACATAAAAATAAAAAAGAAAAACAGAAAAAAATAAAAAAACAGAAAAATATATAAAAAACAGAAAAAAATAAAAAAATCAGAAAAAAATAAAAAAAACAGAAAAAAATATAAAAACAAAATACATAGCAAAATACACACATGTATGTACATATATACCTACTTACACAAATATATATATATATATATATATATATATATACAACCTACTTAAAGCATGAAAATTTAAAAGAAAAAAAAAACAATTAGCGGCGGCGACTAACCTTTAGTGGCGACTAACCACGTGCTCTTCCCCGGATCGGTCCTTTCCTACAAACCCACAAACAAATTATCAAAAAATAATTAAAAACTAACCTAAAAACAGAAAAAAAAATTAAAAAACTGATAATAAAAGATAAAAACTGAAAAAAAGGAAAAAAAACTGAAAAAAAAAGAAAAAAACAGAAAAATAAATAACTAATAGAAAAAACATAAAAAAAAGAAAATAAAAACAAAAAATAGAAAATAAACTAAAAAACACAAAAAAAAAACGAAAAAAACCTTACTAGATGGAGAGGAGAGACGAGAGCAGAGGGAGAAGCGCCGGTGGTGGTGGGGAGTACTCCGGTGGGGGGTTGCTCCGGTGGGGGGATGCTCCGGTGGTGGGTGTATCCGGTGGTGGGGGTATCGGGTGGTGAAAAAGAAAGAGAGGGAGAAGAAGAGAGATTAGAGAGGGAGTAGAAGAGAGCTCGAGAGAGAGAGATCTGAGGATTGAGGATTGTTAAAATATGATTTGGTGAAAAAAAAAGAGAGGGAAGAAGGGGATGGAGGCGGTAAAGTGAAAAGAGCAATAGCGGCGACTTGTAGCCGCTAATACTCTTTGTACGATGTAATCTTGGCCGTCCATTTTAGCAGATCTATGGTTGAGGTAAACTTGACTTTTAGCGGCGACACTTTAGCGGGTCGCCGCTAAAGGACAAAATTCTTGTAGTGAGACTCGCGTCACTTTGGTTGCACCATTCTTGATGGTGATGAAGAGGCAGCCCACGACCATCTTTGATGGCCGTTTAGCCCTGTCATCGGTTGTTTGCTCTATTTTCAACCACAAATTAAAGGGGTTAAGGTTTGAAGGTAAGATTGAAGTCATTTTTTTTTTCATTCCGGCCCTTGAAAATCCAATCAGGTTATGTGTAAAGATATGAGCTTTGAAAGGGTTAAAGGAACCTGTGGATTTTAACATGGTTGGAATATGGATAGAAAGTGGTTGATCTGCTCATAGAGGAATAAAACCTCCTCGGTAACAATTCTATTCCTTTGAGTTAATCCCAATTATGTTCGGTTTCATGATGTGGTGTCGGTCGTCGGTTTGATTTCATTATGAAAGTGAACAAACAATGTTTTAGGGCTTCTTGGTACTTTGAACCATCATAATTTAAGTGATCAAAATGTTCAAATTTTCATGATTAGGCTGGTATCAATATGAATGTATGACATGTTTTGGTTTAGGCATTATTTAAGAACCTCTTTAGTATTAAGAGATGTAAGGAAGTGTTGTGTGCGATTTTGTTGTCTATTATTGGTGTTTTTACTGTAGTGGAATACATCTTTCGTTTTGGTGGTTGTTGATGCATTATTGTTGTTTATTTTCCTTATTTGTGTTTATCTTGCCTGCTTGATTAGTACTGTAATCTATAACAAGATTATCTTACGGTTATCGATGTAAACTATGTTGATGATGGTTTATCGCATAATGTTTCTAATTTTGATTGTTTGTTTTTTGCAGGTCTACGTTGCATTTGTGGTTGTAAAGCTTTATGCAGTTTTGTCATTCCTTGAAATAGACATATTCATGTATACAGAAACGCACAGCTGCGTGTTGCCGGTGGCCATCTACGACCGCCTTTACTAATCGATAAGGCTCATTGGTAAGTGCTACAAGATCTTGTGCATTGGAACGTGTACAAGATCTTGTGCATTGGAACGTGTTGCCACATCTCTGTCGTGTGCTTCGGTTTGTGTTGAGCCGTCACCGATCGCCATGTACGGTGGCCTTTGCTAGAATGTGTATTGTGTTTGTAAGTGTTGTTTGATTCTTTTGTTTATGATTTACACGAAATTTTATTTGTATGTCTAATTGTTTTTCGATGGTTGTTTTCTTCTTATAGTGAACTAGGGTTCCAAACGATGAAACACCGATGAAGCATCCGTGGGAGGAATTTGAGGTGTTATATATCCATCAAAATGTCATATTTGAATAATATACTCTATTAAAATGAGTTACTACTTTTATGCATTATAGTACAACTTACGTTATATATATTTTTTTTTTGAACGGCCAACAAATTGGAATCACTCACGGAACACTGGAGTATCATCATGCCACCGGTGTTGCCACGCGATCATATTCCACCACCAAATCACCAATTCAGGAGGAAACTCATAATTATGAGAAAACCCCCCTTTGTGAGATTCGAATCCAGGACCTTATGGCCCTTAAGTCTTATCTCATCACCAAGATACCACTAGGCTATAATGTCTTGGGTGTACAACTTACGTTATACTCACCTCCTCCTTGCTTGTTCTGAAACTTGGATGAGGTATAGGAAAAATCCAGAAGTTTTGTCTGGGGTGTGGTTTTTGTCGACATAAAATTGTTAAATGGATGTGAAAAATGGTCGTACAGGGCTGGGAAATATACCGATACATGACTGGAATATTTTTATTGTATAGGAGTTATGATCAATTAGGCCAAATGATGGTCACTTAGACCTAATGATGGTGAATTAGACCCGATAATGGTCAATAGTCATAACGATTGTCAATTAGAACCACTGGTCATCAATTAGATCCAATGATGGTCAATTAGATCCAAAAAAAATTAGATCCAATGATTGTTAATTAAACCAATAATGGTCAGTTGGATCCAATGATGGTTAGTTACATCCAACGATGGTTAGTTAGGTCCAATGATGGTTAGGTAGACCCAATAATTGTCACTTAGACCCAATGATGGTCAAGTAGTTAGATATTTATAGACACACAGTACAAATTTATCCAACTGACCTAACATAAAGTTATTATATGTAAATGCGACACGTATTTTCTATTGTTATGTTTTAAACGGGTTCGTGCACGTGGTATGCTCCCACACTAACCCTAAGTATAAATTTTTTCTCTTCTCCTCCCCCCTCACTTTTTCTTCGCAACCAACAACCAAAACCCTAACTCTATACCCTCTCTCTAACCCGATCTCTCTCTACACCCACTCTCACTCTCTCGGCCCTTATTTCCCTCTCTTGACGGCAGCCGGCCATCCCACTCTCATTTCCTTTACCGGTACCGCTTCGGTATAATATTTTACCGATCTTACCTTTATACTCTGATACTGTTCCAATACTGGTACCAATATTAGTACCATTTTTGGTGATTTTTATACTGGTATTTACCGATACCAAACTTTTCCCTAAAACTAAGTATATGGCACTTAATATTTCAAAAGCTATTTACAAATAATAATAATAATAAATAAATAAATTTTCAATTGTCAAATGCCATTTAAAAAAAAACAAATTTCAAACATTAAAAGAAAATCCTTCCCCTAAAATCTTTTGAAACTTTTGTCTAAATTTTTTCCCTCACAAATTTTAATTTTGGCTAGAGTTTCAAGTTTCAAACACAATTAACTTAGGGGCTGTTTGGCAAGTGCTAAACCAGTAAGTGTTGAACCAGTAAGAGGTCAAAATGGGTAAGAAGCTATGAACCAGTAAGTGCTGAACCATTAAGAGCTGTTTGGTTGTATCTCTAAATGACTGTGCAGAATGACTATTTTACCCCTCTAAACTATTATGTGTTGAATTAAATGTATCTGTTTGGCAAGGGCTCTTAATAGTTTACAGATTGATGAAAAATTGTAAAAGGAAATACAAAACTTCATAAAAAATCCAAATTACACATAAATCCTTTAAATTCCATGAAAAACACATCATAATAATCTATTTACTAGAAAAAAACAAATATATGAATAATCTGTTTAATGGAAAAAAAACGAACCTGTTCAGGGCGTCGGTAGAGGGTGGAAGAGAGGGAAGAGGAGAGAGGGAGGAGGAGGGGTGTCGGTAGGTGGGTGGAGGAGAGGGAAGAGGAGAGAGGGAAAAAGAGGGCGGCAGAGGTAGTGGGTGGAGAGAGGGAGAAGAGAGGTGAAAGGGATAGGTTTTGGTTTGTGGTTTGTACAGAGAAAGAGAGGGAAAGTGTATGAAAAGGTCTTTTTCATTCAGAAGTGTTTAGATGCTGAATAGGGTAGACTGAATGGAACCATTAAGAGGGTGGGATTTTTGCCAACCAAACAACTCTAACCTCTATCCGAATAAAAGGTTCCCTCTTAATGAACCATTAAGATGTGAAACAAACAATACCTTAATTAAACCATCACCCACCCCCAAATCACGTTTCACCCAAAGTCCAAAACCAATTTCCCTCCTCACCCCGTCATCGAATTTGGTCTACTTCGTATACGCACTCAACAAATCGTTGGCTTCTTCGCTTATTTGCACCACTAATGTAGCTGAACACACCCAAAAGGCCTTAATCCTCCTGGTTCTCTCTTGGATGAACTAGGTGAAACAAGTAGGTTTAGGATTAGGTCGTAATCTTTTTGTCTCCATTTTCATTTTCTCTGCTAGGCAAGAGTATGTTCATTTCTCATATTTCATATTTCATATTTATTTCGTTTAAAAAAATTGTTCCATGTGATTTGCTTTAACGCTTTTGTTGTCTTTGGATCAGAATGTTCATTTGTGTTTTCTATGTGTGTTAGCTGTGGCTGTTGATCTATAATTATGCTTGTTTACTGAACACGAGCAGTAATATAGATTTATACTTTGGTTTAGTTAATAGGTGTTTTGCTTCTGAATGCAGAATGATTTGCTTACAAAGTGTTTGCGAGAGTTCTTAAGGTTTGTTAGTGTAACGTTCTTTAACTTTTGGTCTTAGTTATTTAGAGGGTGTTTGGGATTGAGTTTCAAAACAACTTATTTACTTATTGGCTTTTCAAAAAAGCTAATAAGTCAATTAGTTGTGTGTGTAACCCAAAGGTACTTTCTGTTTTGGCTTTTGGCTTTTAAGGGTGGAAAAATTGTTTTTGAGAAGTTAGAAATCCTGGCTTTTGGCTTTTGGAAAAATATTACAAATCTACCACTCATACAATCAATATTCACAATAATTTAATCGAAACACTTAAAAAACAATATATTGACTTTTTGACGTTTCTCATCCCAAAAGCTTATCCAAACACTTTTTTTTAAAACTCATTTTCAAAAAGTCATAAGCCAATAAACACTTCTGACCAAAAGCACTTTTGCATTTCCAAACTGCTTAGCTACATTCTTGATTCTTTGTTCGATGTATCTTGTCTTCATTGTAATCGATAATCATCATGGGCGGAGCCACCCAAATCCCAAGGAGTGCGGGCGCACACCTTGAAAAAAAATTAGTGTTTATATATACGTGTTTATTCCGTTCGCACCCGATAAAATTTTTCAATCGCACCCCTTGAATTTTTTAAACCGACCCAAGAAAAAAATAGTGTTTATAATTAGCCCAAGTAACATGTGGGTGAGTTTAGTGGATTGAGCTCTAATTTTAAAGGATAATGCTTCGGCTTTCTATGTTCATTGTGTATGCACACCAACTTCAACTTGTTGTGGCGATTACAACAAAACACCTGGGTGTTTGGAGAGTTTTTGAAATGGTTGGATCTTCGACAAATGTCATTTGTGCATCTTGCACACGACATGACAAGCATCGCGAAAGTCAAAAAGAATACTTGGAAAACAACCTTGTTAGACATGAGATAACAAATCCAGTGTTTCACTAAGATTTTGAATAGTGGTCCCGAATTCAAGTTGATTCTATTTTGCCTCTTCCTCAGAGAAAGACGATCAAAAAATTCCCAACCATGGTCCTTGCGGATCGGATCATCCCTATAATATACAAAGACAAACTCCAGATATTTGAGATCTTTCTCTTTGAATAGTATCTCAATTCCAGCAACGGTTTCATTAGATATAGTGGCAGTAAGGGTGACTTATCTGTCAACTTTTCCACTATCACCCCAAAAAAAACAAACTCTGCCTTACGTAAAGTTGCCAGAGTACGATTAACCTCTGGATTTGAAATCCTTGCTTATATACCCGGTATTGGCCATAATTCACAAGAACATTCTATAGTCTTAGTAAGAGGGGGGAGGGTTAAGGATTTACCCGGTGTGAGATATCACATTGTTAGAGGAACCCTAGATGGTGTGAGTTGAATCAAAACTATCACTTTCAAGGGCCGGAGATACACGTTGATATTCCAACTGTAAGACTCTTTCTCGTGTGTTTACTTTATATACAACGGTTATGGAAGTGCTTGCACATATTACACATTACTAAAAATACTAGCTAAGTGGATGGACTTTTGATTGAGATGAAAAAAATACGAGTTTGTATTCTACTTACACTTGATGTTGCATATACTTGACATGACAAATACAATATCCCAAAGTCTTCAAAGGAAAGAAGCTTTTCGGAAATGAAGTTTGTGAAGAATAGTTTGCGTAATAGGATTGGTGATGAGAATTTAAACGATAGTTGTATTGCTTTTATTGAAAAGGACTTGCTTAGAAACGTGGAGATAGAAGATGTTATAGATAGATTCTAAAAAATGATGACCCGAAGAGAACAACTTTAAATATTGGAATTTTGTTACGCATATGTAACGACGTTTAAATTACTTTTGGCTTCTTTTTATTGATTATACAATTTTAGTGTTATTATTTTAGTCTACAACCTGATCCGATCCGACCCAGGCCATCTGATGGATAAACAACCCAAAGGCTTAGAGATTCCACACCCTATAAAAAAAATTCTGGATCCGTCACTGATAATCATATACTGGTTTATTATCACACCATATAAACATGAAACAAGGTTCGTCTTAACTCACATAAACTTTGTTTAAAATTTGACTTTGTAAGGAAAAGTTATGAGTTTTGGTGGTGGTGGAAGCTTTGGCAATTGCATCATAGAGGTACAGTTATTGTGTGAATGCAGGTGCAAGCTACATACAATTCCACATCTCTATACAAATACATGTTGCTCCTTTGAAAACTGAACTAAGGTATTTATGTATTGTTGTTACTTTATATATTATTCAGAGTATTGTGGGTAGCTATAATAGGTTACTTTCTGCTACAGCCTACAAGTACTTTGATTTTGTATAGATTGTTTATTACCTATGAGAACAACACTGAATTTTGATGGCTTTAATCTATGAAGAACTTGAATACACTTCGTTCAGTAAGTTGGTCAATGCAATCACGTTATTTTCAGCCTCACTCCTTCGAATTAGGGATGACAACGGGTCGGGTATGTGTCGGGTTTGGCTAATACGATATACATACCCGGTTATAAAATCTCATACTATACCCGTCCCATTACTCATCGGGTATTTGTTGGTTATTACCCGTTAGGTGTAGAGCATACCCGCGGATATCAGGTATACCCGTTGGTATTTGCATGTATATATCTATATATATTTTATTTTCTTTTATAGCCTTATGTTTTAAAAAATTTAGAATGTATGAAATTGTAATAAGTAACATATATATCCTCATCACCATAATAATCTTTGAAACATTTAAAATGTGAATATATATTATAGTATAAATTTTGAAAACTACTTTTATACTATTTCATAGCATATAAATATAAATAATAATGTTATTAGAATATATATTTAAGACGAAAAGTTTATTTCTCAAATAAAGAATCTATTAGAATAAAACATTACTAAAAAATAGCTAAGAAAAGATATATATAAAACTTAAAAGTCTTTGGGTATATGTTTCGGGTAGACTAGTATTTAGTTTCGGGTAATCAGGTTGGGTATCACCTAATACCATACCCGTCCCACACCCGCGAAATATTTTTTTTTAATACCAAACCCGTCCCAAATGCTTCGGGTTTCGGATATACCCGTCGGGTTCGGGTTTTTTTGCCATCCCTAATTCGAATTATGTTTCATCTCTAACCAGTGTTAAATGAGCCTTACAGGTACACATGTTGGAAGTTGGTAATACTGTATCTTTAATACATTATTGCTTGTACCCGTTTTGAACCTTGCCAAGATCATCTTCTTTAATTGGAATCCATTTTTAATTACTTTTAATTATAGTATTACTACGTATTAGAAAAGTATTACATTGGTTGCAGAACTTTATTCTTGGAAGCTTAACACTTTGACATTTATTGGGCTTTGTCTTTTCAGGTCGTCTCGGTGTGTTGCCATCACGGCTCTGAAATACTTATGCTTGAGTTCAATCTCTGTTAAGGAGCTTGGAAAAATCGTCATTAACACGTCATATGAAAAACGCGCGTGCGTGTATTAATATACCTAGTTACCTTAATCATCCCATTTATATAATTCTCATTTTTCCTCCATATGACTGCCACACTAATAATCAAAGTTTAGCACTTTAACAGTGTATATGTGATATACCGATTCTAACAGTTCTTATTATATATATA
Organism: Ambrosia x helenae; assembly: GCA_030844895.1. Lineage (NCBI taxonomy): Eukaryota > Viridiplantae > Streptophyta > Magnoliopsida > Asterales > Asteraceae > Ambrosia > Ambrosia x helenae. The sequence goes on from JAUTDX010003027.1 coordinate 43,638, forward strand.
TATATCACAATTCCAGACATAACAAATTTGCCAAAATAATTTTCATAAGATATTTCTTCCACTTATGTTTTAAATAAGAAATGCATGTGTGCATACAAGAGTCTTCAAAGAAACGTACATATGCATATATACTTTTTATAAACAAACATAATTAGAGTGCATATATTGATATATCCTACATGCATACGTGCATTTATACTAGAAAAAAGTGTGAATATGTGTGGGTTTATTTTTTTTTATTTTCTTTGTTGTAAATTTTAGAGATATAGAGAGAGGAGGTATAGTAGATAGATCTTTTTATCAACTTTACCATTTTCTCTTAGTCAAACCGATATGGACCAAAGTTGACCAAACTATACGATTTACAACCCGAACCAGTTTGGAAAAAAAATATAGCCGGCTTGAACACCTCTAGTATAAATAAAACAAATTGTTTTACAACAGGAGCCCAAGCCAAAAACACAATGGGCCCTAAAATAAAGATGTGCAATCTGATGTTTACCCATAAAAACTAAACAAAGTTTCGGAATTCGGGGTGCAAAGTGGTTGTCCAATTTTATTGCATGATAGGTAATAAAAAAGGAGCCCAAGACTAAATCAAAATGGGCCGTTACAAAATAATAGTTTTTCAATTAAAGTTATATGTCCAATGTGACTGATAATTATTTGATACACCTGAAATGATTTTAACTTGTGTATAATAGTATAAGAAACAAGAATATGTACGGCATGGTAGATAAGATACAATGTAAAGGTTAGACTATAGGGAGTGGGGATCGTCTTAGGGTCGGCGAGGGCAGCTTGGGAAATGAACACCGCCCTCAGGGGCTCTGCCCGTCCTAAGCGGCATCAAGAGGACGGAGAGGATGAGGCTTGGGATTGGTTTTTTGAAAATGAGGACCATCTACAGCCAATAATGATGCTCATCTTCACATTGCACACCACTCCCTAGACCCATCCCCATTAAGATGAACCTTCCCCACTTACACTTTTGCCGACGTGGAGGCTCATCCTCCCCCAGCCACACCCTGTAGCCTTAGAACGATATATACCACAATACCAAATTGTGGTTTATATTAATATAATACAATACATAATGTTTTTGGGTACTCCAGTCCGTTTAGCCTTTTGTAACTTTTATTAAGTTTGACATTACTATTACAATATTACTGATAAAAATATGTACGAAGTTCATTCAGATGAGAATTTTTATTTATCTGAAGCCGACTGTCTATTAATTGTTTTATTATACTAGCAGGAACTCGCGTGTTGCGGCGGGGCTGCACGTTGTTTGGCTGTTGCCTTTTATATTTTGAAAAAAAATGTTTAAAACTGAAAGTAACGACACAATTCACTTAGGAATGTTGTAATTCACTTAAAAGTGAAAGTAACAGTATTTTAAACCCAATATTAGTATAATATTTATAAATATAAATATAAAAAAATAATATAATTTTCATTTGAAATTAAATCAATCAATAAAACAGGCTCAACCACCATCGTTGTCCTGTTTGGTTTTTTGTTCATTGGCGTCCAAGTTTAAAAGTGAATGAAATAGAATGTTAAACACAATTCACATAAGCATGTTGTAATTCAATTAGGCACGTTATAATCTTTTGTGATGGGTTTTGAGAATGTTGCCAATTGAAGCCTTGTTTAGCCATCAAATCTTAACTACTATTAATAGGATTCTAAATAAATGTGGTTATCATTAGAGGTGTAGACGATTTGAGCAAAGTTTTCAGAACTAAAAACATCATTTAATAATAAATTATTTATCATACAGTGATGGTCTATATGTCATATGGCTATCGGCAAATTACGAATTTAGTCCATCTGCTTGTTTTAATGTAATTTGGCAGTCATGAAATGAAGAATTTAGTCCTTAAATAAATAAAGTTTGTAGGTCCTCCAGCATGGTTCCTGAGTTTACGAGTCAGTTTCTCGGACAATTTGGTCAATTTAGATATGGTAATGATGAACTTTATACTTTGCTTGATAGCATGAAAAACTTGATTAAGAAAAAAACAAGCACAAAATAATCAACTTTGTTTTATTTTTCTTCCCTTTCACAACACAAACAATAGTTAAAAGGCGAACAGAAAAGTTGAGAAAAGGCCACAAGGACCAACCTTTTTTATTGTAAAGCCACTCCTCGTCTCCTGCCTCTTCTTCCATAGGTATCATCACTTCTTTTTGCACCCCGCCGCTCTCTCTTTTTCTCTTTAAAATCTGTCGGTTCCTTCTTTTTTTTCTTCAACCCATCATCAACTCTTTTCTCCAACTTAACTCACAATCAAAAGTTGAAGCATTATCGAAAACTACAGTATGCAGTGGCAGTCGAAGGTATGGCAACATCCCGTTTACAATTCGACAAGAATACGGTACAACCGGGCGGTAAGTGTGTGCGGTGGTGGTGACGTGAGGTGTAGTCACAGTTTGTTATGGTGGGTTTCGTCCTGCAGGATTTCGGTCCTAAAACGTAGAGGAAGAGAGAGAGAGCCGAGAGATGTGAAGGTTGTTTGGTGGTGTGAGTATTGGGTTTTAAGCTCAATTGTTTCCTATCGATTACATAATGATTCAGTTGTAATATCTGTGTTAAGGGAATTGTAATAAGTGTCATATTCGTTACATTCGAAAAGACGCTTGAATTATCTCCGTGCTGGCAGTTTGTTTATATAGACTTATTATGTTACATAGGATGCGAAACAAATAAAAGAAATTATCTACGTTTTACTTGACATAGAAATACCATATACAAACATTATCTCCAACCACATATAAAACCTTTAAAATTGATGGCAGCTATGCTTCTTATCTTTTAAGAGGATGATGAAAACTAATTTTATTTGATATGATGCTTCATAACTTAATCTAGTTGAGGCAAATTGTCATGGGTAATAGATGAAAAAGTGCATAAACTAAAAGTAGTATCATAGATGAAGTGAATTTACTTTTAATCAATGAACTAAGCATTTAATTATTGTATTAATTTTGTCTTACCAATTTAGTGAAATTACAATTTTGCCCATGTAAATGAAGATGAAATGACTAATGTGCCCATCCAGAACCCATTAATAGTAGTTTATCTCCCGTGTTGGCAGTTTATTTATATAGACTTATTATGTTACGTAGGATGCGAAACAAATAAAAGAAATTATCTACGTTTTACTTGACATAGAAATACCATATACAAACATTATCTCCAACCACATAGAAAACCTTTAAAATTGATGGCAGCTATGTTTCTTATCTTTTAAGAGGATGAGAAAACTGATTTTATTTGATATGATGCTCCATAACTTAATCTAGTTGAGGCAAATTGTCATGGGTAATAGATGAAAAAGTGCATAAACTAAAAGTGGTATCATAGATGAAGTGAATTTATTATTAATCAATGAACTAAGCATTTAATTATTGTATTAATTTTGTCTTACCAATTTAGTGAAATTACAATTTTGCCCATGTAAATGATGATGAAATGACTAATGTGCCCATCCAGAACCCACTATATAGTAGTATAGATATAGATATAGATAACCCATTTATGTAAACAAAGACTGGCCAAAGAACATGGCTATGGAAATGTGGAACATGGCTATGGAAATGTGTACATGAGTTACGCCCCTCAGGTTAAGCCCTTATTATGTTTATCAATGATAGACTATGTACCATGTGAGCTCCAGCTTAATACTTAACTATGTGACTTTAGTCCACAAAGTTATGCAGGCATTTATCAATATTCAATTTCTAGCAATTTTGTACTTGAAAACACACATTAACGGATCTAAACCAAAAGTTCAGAGGTAACGCTAATTTTTTTCTGCTGGATTTCTCATCTTTGCCATTTGAAAACTTGAAATCGAGTCATTACATCGTCATCTGTTACTTATCCAATGTTCCTCTCTCCATCACACAAACTAGAGCATTGTTCAAATACTCATACATTCTATTGCGTAAAACCGTCTTGAGTAGCTTCATTTTAGAAAAACATCTTTCAACGGTTGTGGTCGCAACTGGTAAAACCAACCCTATCTTCATTCTCTGATAAACTAAAGGAAAAGTACTAGCTTTTCTGGTCTACCATCAGACGAGCAAGATCACATATTCCATCCAATTTTGCAAAACTATCATCTTCCTTTATATTGTGATAAAAAAAACTTTAAGATCATTCAAATCGATTATATATGGTATTGAAGGATTTGAAAGAATTGAAGTCGAAGGAATATTAGGGACAATATAATCATTTTCTTGAAATTTTCTTTTAAAAAGATCGCTAATAACAAGTTTCTTACAATGTGCTATCAGCTTCCAAATATCCTAATTTTAGAAGAAACAAAATGTAAACCACCATCATTTGCACACTTTCACACAAACCCAAGTCAATTGCACATAAACCCTAAAAAACCTAAAATTAGTAGCACAAAAACCCTAAAATCAATTGCACATATACCATAATCAAGTGTAAACCACAATCAATGTAAACCATTTACTTCCTCCGTCCCAATTTAAATGTCCATCTTTCTGTTTGTAGTTGTCCCAATTTAAATGTCTATTTCCAAAATAGAAATGCAATTTCCAGTTTTGCCCATAAAAGACAAAACACAATCAGAGATTTGAGGATATTATTGTCATTTTACCACATGCGAACAAAAGATTTCTTAATATGTATGTTTGTAGGCCCAAGACATTTAAATTGGGACGGAGGGAGTAGAATTTATAACTAGAAGAATACCTGACTAACTATGATTGGTTAATTGGTGATTGGTGGATGATGGGCGGCTTGGGGGAGGAGGCCGGAAGAGTGGCGGAGGGCGGCTATTGGAATTGGATGGTCGATGTTGTTGCTACTGTGTCGATTGTCGACTATTTTTGAGCTTTTAATCTTTTAATTTATATTGGACAATTAGGCTTTTAATCTCTTAAACTAATTTGGGCTTTAAAGTTATAATAAAACTTTGGTGAGGTGTTAGGCTTTTAAGTAAAACTTTGATAAGTGGGCTTTAAAAATACATTGAGGGGTAGCATAATATAATCTTAAAAGTAATGTATTACATAAAATGTTAAAACATATTTTTTACTTCTTCGAAAAAGTTATGGGGTAACACGGGCTATCCATCCCCTTCACATTGAATCACCCCTGAAACACGTCTATATTGATCCAAATTATACAGTTGTGGTCATTCTAGTTCATTTGATGAAATATACAACCAGTTTAATTAAATCCACATAGTTATGTCGTTTTAAGGGGACGGGCAATAAATATACCCCGTATAAGAGATTAGGGAGAAACTATATAAAGGCAATAAATATCTATATATATAATAAAAGAAAGCCATTTTAATGACATGGCATTCAAGGAGACATTCTCTTCCTTGAGTGTGCCATGTGTCATGCCATGTGGCAAATTAAAAAAAACAAATAATAATATAAAACCTAATCTACTAAAACTAAATTGAATTATTTTAGGAAAAAAAAATTTAAAAACAAATTTAAATTTTTCTCTCTTATGTTTACTCCCATAATTTTTAAACGTTAATATCTTTTATATACGAGATTTTTTAAAGAAAAAAATTACACCAAATTAACGAGCGTTTTATTATCTTTCCAACGAGTACCATAGTGCTATATAAAAAACAGAGAAAAAACGACTATTTTTTGTGGGGTTTCGTTCATACAGGAAAAAAACACAAAGTGTTCATGTTATTCATTAATCATGTTTTTCTTTTAAACCAGGTTCTTATCTACGATGTTGAAATAATAAACCAAAGCCATTTTAATGACATGGCACTCAAAGAGACATTCTCCTCCTTGAATGTGCCATGTATCATCCCATGTGGCATTGAGATATTTTAGGAAAAAAATAATTTAATATGAATTCTATTTTCAACATGCGTTAGCATTGGAGTTATACATTGTTTTAGGTTAGATATTGATATTAGAGTTATACATTGTTTAAGGTTAGACGTTAACATTGGAGATACATTTTTAATTGTTTTAGGTTAGGTGCTACCCGAAGCTTTCCTGCATGTAACTGTAAAGCGCATCATTTTATTTCATATGTAAATTTAATATGTCATATTAGATTTCTCAATCCCGGGACGTTCCCGGGGTATAATCTAGTACACCATATAAGAGATTAGGCAATAAATATACACCAGTTTAATTAAATCCACATAGTTTGAAAATCGTCAAAATACTCTTTGAGATTTTCATTTTATTGTCAGTTTGCTCACCTCACTTTAACTCGGTCTAAAATTTTAGTTAGAAGTAAGAGAATTTCTGTAATTTTTACATACAAGTATTTAGTTATTTGTGTTTTATGGATATAAAAAAACAAAAATATAAAAAAATGTTTCGGGCCTTCGAGGAGACTGGGCCTCGGGCCGTCACCCACCTTTCCCTACCCCAAATCCAACCCTGGGTGTTACAAACAATTAATACAAATATCAGTTTGAGTCTTTTTATTAGTTTAAAGTTGTTCTTCTTCTTAAGTTAATATATAGAAAATAATGAAAACTTAAATCAAAAAGTAAAACTAATTATGATTTCTATTGCTAAGTTCATTTTAATTACCTTATAGTACAAATTGGTGTATATGACAATCAACTTATCTATACGAGATAAGGTGTTTTTATTGGTTTAAAGTTGTTCTTCCTCTTAAGTTAATATATGGAAAATACTGAAAACTTAAAACGAAAACTAAAACTAATATATCGGACGATACAAGGTTCCCAAATATGTGTTGTTTTACCGAGTTTATTGTTTTTCTTTGTTTTTTTCCTTTTGGACCCATTTTGAGATGTACAATCCAATTATTTGATTTTGGCCTTTTTTTTCTTTAGGAAAAACCCAATTAAAACCCTTAACCTAAGTAAAACTCTAAACCCTCTGCTGTCTCTCGATTCACTTTTCAACCCCTGCGCATAGTTGATAGTTTCAAACTTTCATCTTCATTCAAAGAATCAATGTACATCTACTTTACTAATTTATTAATTATATATTTTTTGGCAGTTATTAATTATTGGATAGATTCATAGCTTGTTGTCTTGTTGTGTTGTTGAATATTGATTAAACCAACCCAATATAATATTTACAAATGGGGGTCACTTGTTGTTTGTATCACCATCCAAATGCCATAAGATAACGATATTTATCATCTTCTCTTTAGCTTTCGTATTCCAATAATTGTTGGAGTTGGTACTGCTTTGAACGGTGTTGTTTATTATTCAATCTTTTGTGTCAAGTTATCACATTGTTTAAGAATTAGAGTTGAAAATAAGTATGATTTGATTTAATATTTATGTTATTAGATTATAATATGGGGACGAATAAAACCATTACATCTTTTTTCAAAAGAGCGAATAAAGAACAAGTGGGGGGAATAAATAATGAAAATATGAGTTAACGTCAAAAGGCTTCAACAAGCGAACCATTTAATATACCGATTAATGAAGCGGATCAAAACAACCAACAGAGGCATGCTATTCCTCAAAATGCACACGCATACATCAGTGAAGTGGATGTTAGTAGTTTAGAAAGAGATCCCGCTAAACAACTTGAAATGTGGAAATATCCGGTTAGTATAAGGGAGAAAATAAGACTAGCTTATATGAAAGGTCGACGGGCTGAACTGTAATTCTTCATCCAGATACTCACGCTTTGTCTCCTTTTTACGTTTTAGTGACTTTGTCCAATTATTTTCTTAAACAATGCTAAAAAGTTAGATATTATTGTATTTAATGTTTGACTCAACCTGAATTGAATCACCGACCCAAACATATAATCCGAAGCATAGCTATAGAAAAAAAATAGGTCTCGTCCCGTGACTTGTGATTTCCGACCCACAGATCAATTTCTCAAGCTTCGCCACTTATAAGATAGATTAGGATGATGGCATTATCAATATTGTTATTTTCCAATTGAAAACCTTTAAATAAATAAGCGCTACATGCGCATTTTGATCAATGATGTGGTATGAGTCTAAAACTCATCTAGGTGACACCAAGGCCCATAGACAGAAGACTTGACAAATGATGTATGTCATGTCACAATAAGGCACAGAGAAGACATGATGTAAGAGTCTTGAAAAGGTTTGTCTTCAAAGATTGCCACAAGTCCGGTGACGAGAAGGCCATTAAATTGTTTATATCTATAACTTATTATAGATAGAAGACAATGTAGCACAAAGACAACATGGATGTTCTAAAAAATCAGGGTTGCATCAATAAGAGCCACCATCTTCTAAGTTGTTTTTATTTTTTTAATTTTTTTTACGTGGTCTAACGACTGGATGACCCCTGTAGATTTCTTTTAACTAAAGGAAGATAGTTGCATGATAATAGTAGGTGCATGGAGATCACGCACATAAGACTTGAGCACCACACCCACAACGTGACTAGCGAACAAGAAATGAGTGATCAATGTACCATGCCTAAGATAACTTTTACCTTTTTTCTTTCATGGCAAACTAACTACTTCCATTAATACTATTTCAAAAACAATAAAGCATATAAGTTTAATGTTACACTTTGTTAATATATCCAACTAGATTATACCCCGGGAACGTCCCGGGGTTGAAAAATCTAATATGACATATTAATTTTACATATGAAATAGAATGATGTGCTTTACAGTTACATGCATGAAAGCTTCGGGTAGCAGCTAACCTAAAACAATTAAAAACATATCTCCAATGTTAACGCCTAATCTTAAACAATGTATAACTATAATATTAGTATCTAACCTAAAACAATGTATAACTCCAATGCTAACGCATGTTGAAAATAGAATTCATATTTACTGATTTGAACATAATTAGTGACTTGCCTATACATGATTAATGATTTTACCTGAACACTTTGTGTTTTTTTTTTCCTGTTTGAACAAAACCCAACAAAAAATAGTCGTTTTTTTCTCCGTTTTTTATATAGCACTATGGTACTCGTTGGAAAGATAATAAAACGCTCGTTAATTTGGTGTAATTTTTTTAAAAAATCTCGTATAAAAAAGATATTAACGTTTAAAAATTATGGGAGGAAACATAAGAGAGAAAAATCTAATTTTGTTTTTAAATTATTTTTTTCCTAAAATATCTCAATGCCACATGGGATGACACATAGCACACTCAAAGAGGAGAATGCCTCTTTGAGTGCCATGTCATTAAAATGGCTTTGGTTTATTATATGTATAGATTATTACCAAATTTTTGTACTTTGAATGCAAAACCTAAAACATACCTTCTAGGATATTTTGACGAGCCCATAGTCTGAAGGACATCATTAGCCTCTTTTTAACATAAGGAAGAATGTTGCATAGTAATAGTATATGTATAGAGATGATGTGCCACATCCATTAGACACTCATTAGAGACCAACAAGAAATGAGTGATGTTTCAAGAGATAATCTTGAATTATCGATTTCTTATCACTTGATTGACTTGCTTGTTAGGGTGTTCATACATATGACTCGTAAATCCATGTTATCGTAAGATTTTTTATTTTAAATAATGTAGCAACCGGTAAATTTTTCTTTCTTTTCGTCTCCTTCCTTTTTGGCTTCGGGCAATTTTTGAGACGAAAATTTTTTCAACGGGGAGATGATGTGACACCCGGCATAATCAGGATAACATTTTGCAAAACGTACAAGTCTACCTTAGCGAAAAACATTTATTAACGTACTTAATGGGGTCAGTTGAGTTGGGTTACACTACGTATTATCCAGGATTCAATGATTCGGAGGATCATTGGGTTATTTTATGTACACACAAGTCTTGAGTCCCGTCGGTGAATTACATGAATTGAATTAAGTGACATACATAGATTGATCCATATATGTTATATAATGTGCAAATACGTGTTTTAACGGTGTTTATATGATTATACATGATTATATATGCTTAATATATGTTAGGATTGCATGTTCATATGTTAGGATGTGTTAAAACGCGTTTAAACGACAAAACTGGAAAAATGGGAAACTGGTTCGACCCTAAGGGGGTTCGAACCAGTTGAATGGAAGCCCATTTGACCATCCTACAACTTCATTCGACCCCTGCATAGGTCGAATGAACATGTACTATAAATACCATACTTTGCAATTTTTCATCATTTTACAAACCCTAAACGCCTCTAAGTGCTCTCTCTCGACCTTAAACAACTGGGAAGGAGTTTTTGACCTTGTTTTTCATAATCTAACCTACAAACATCCTCTATATCATAAACAAGAGAAGATCTAATGTGTGTTCTTGATCTAAAATCCTTTTTAAGCATTTTTATTCGTTTTATTAAACCCCAAAGGCTCAGATATGTTCTAAGGTGGTTTTCATGAATAGAAACCTTTAACATCTTTCTAAACAAAACCTCATCATTTATAATGAGTTTTTATACAAAATAACATGTGTTAATGGTGTTTGATGATGTGTTATGTGTTGTTTGATGATTGAATGTTGTATAGATGTTATAACAATGATCTAGGCTGTTATAGATGATTGTTTATGATTATCTTAGGTTACAAGTTGTTGGATGATGATGTTTTGCCCATTTTGGGGATTTTTGTTAGATCCAGGGTTTGATTCATGATGTTAATGTTACTGAAATGATTAGGGGTTTTCATATACACAATAATCTGAGCATATTGAGCTGATTGTTAGGTGATTTCGACAAGTTTCCATTTTGGGTAAAGTTTACATGCATTGATCTGACATTTCCATAATTTGCCATTTTGGGTAAGGTATAAAACGGACTTATTTTGGAGTAAAATTGGTAGGTTTTTGTGGGGATAGGTTAATGATGCTCGACTGCTATGATTCGTGGTGTTTCATGATGTTTTCGAACTGTTTAGATGCGATTTGGTGCGTTTTATGAGATTTGCAGCAAGTGGGTCGAACCTGGAAACTCATTTGACCCTTTGTGGGGTCGAATGAACTTCAATTTGGTCGAACGAACATGATTTAGGTTGTATTAACACGTGATAGGGTCGAATTAACATGTATTAGAGTCGAATGAACATGTGTTAGGTTGAATGAACTTGTGTATAGTCGAATGAACTTCATGTGGGTCGAATGAAGACCCAAATAGGTCGAATGATCCAGACATACTGATTCGACCTTATTTCACCATATGTGTGATTTTTTATGCAAACTAAGTGTTTTATGCTTGAACCTTATGTCTAATCTATATGTACTTGATTAGTTTATGTAATGGGTCACCAACGGGATGTCGGGTCGGTCTAGTGTGTCAGTTCAACAGTCAAACACGTTTTCGAACATATTTAGTCACGATCTGGACAATCGGGGACTAGATAACCTTAGGGTTATTAGTCAAAACACTTATACAAACTTTTATGATAAATCTCGGTATTTGGGACTATCAAGACGTGTCGGTTATTCTTTTTAACTAGAAGACGCAACCTAAGGTGAGTGTCACAACCCCATTCTTTACTGTTTTCATACTTTTGGGGGAGAAACATGCGGTACGAACTTACATACTTTTAGGCCAACATATTACATAATATCACATGGATACTTAGTGACTTTTATTCATCGGTAAAGACCTCTCAAACTTTAGTGATCCATTAATATGTGGATACATAGAGGGGAAAGTGTGAATAGATCTATTGGGCCTAGCAAGCCCCACTCGGGCCGATTGGAGGTCGGTGGCGGGTGCGTATTTGTCCTACCAAACCAGGTGATGAATCGGTGATGGTTATAGAGGCATTCTAACGTTCACCAGTGGTTCACGACACTATAGTATCATGTAACGATGTCTAGCTAGCATCAGGTATAGATGTAAGGGTTGTTTGGTCTGGTTTACAAACGTTACAAACTTTTACAAACTTATCTCTGTGACTCACTGGCACTTTATGTGTTGACTAACATTGCATGTTTTCTCAGGTCGCTAAGGTAGCAGGGAGTCTTAGGCGCACTGGAGTCGCACTGCGTCTGGTTTTTGCATGCATAATGTAAGCCGTGTTGGTTTTAACTATTTACTTTGAAACTTGGGTTTTTGTAAACATTTTGCTTCCGCTGTCTGTTTTGGTTTGTATAAACTTTTAAATGCGTGGTTGGTTTTTTTTATGTTATTTTCATACCATATAGTTGTCGTTTATTGTGACCGTTGACTTGGATCCTGGTATGTCACGCGCCTCGCGGTAAAACCCTGCAAGTGGAATTTGAGGGTGTGACAAATCTCAAATACACTTATTTTTGCCTCTTATAAGTCTTGAACTCCCAATTTTTTATTTAAAACACTAACATATTTACCACCACACCACAAGGGGTGGGGCAGCGTACATAAAACTTAGAGAGTAAAAATCCCAAATCATGCCTACTAAAAGCAAGATGACTGACTTTTAAATAATTATAATTATTTGCAACAGAGAAAGGTTATACAATCAAGCATTCATGGTAGGTTCTTCATCCACATCCATATAATTACATAAAAAATTCACTGTATTTTTTCTCTCTCTTACATTAATAATATTTTTTTATACTTTTCTTCCTCCTCCACTCTCACTAATTTTCAAATAATTTAAAAAAATTAATACGAGGAGCAATGTCTTCCTAAATATACAGATGTATAGTAATATTTTCCTTCTTCTTCACTCATGACCACTACCTAAAATATGCAGAATTCACTCACAAATATATGCAGAACCTGCTGTGAATGCTTTGAGAGCATTCACAATAGGTTCATTATCCTCATCCACATATTACAATAAAAATCACTACATTTTCTCTTTTATTTCCAATTAAATAATAGTTTTTATACCTTTATCATTAGTTTTTCTCTTTCCCACTCACAACCACATTCAAAAAATATTAAAATAAATAATGTAGGTAAACTGTGTTCCTCCAAATATAATATGAACAGTAGGTTCCCCGTCTCTTCTACTCACAACCTATCATAAAATATGGTAGATTCACTCATAAAAATATGGGTAACCTAATGTGAATGCTCAATAAGTTTCCCATCCTCATCCAACACGTACACTAAAAATCGCTACAATTTTTTTCTTATTTTCAATTAAATTACATTTCTTTTATATATATATTTATATATCATTACTTTTTCTTTCTCTCCTACTCACAACCAATTTCAAAAAAACATTTAAAAAATAAATGCAGGAAAATTGTGTTCCCTAGATATTCCGATAGCGATTATTGTACCCGAATCAACAATTAATTAAAACGGTGAAATTTTTACATATCTTACAAAACAATTGGTGAAAATTTATGGGTTTACTCACTTGTAAGGTGTAAACGAGCTTAGCTAAAGCCAAGCTAAACTAAGCCCCAGATCTACTCATTTTGTCTAAGAGGAGTTCAAACTCAACTCGTTCCGAGTTCTGTGTCTACAACTCCAGTTCATTTGATACTTATTCAACTACTTTTTGTATACAAATGATTTTTAACCTAAAAATAGGTTTTAGCGTGAGAGGTTGTGAGATTTTTTTCTATCTTATTACGCATGTATTTTATTCCTAAAATCTAAAAAATTTGTGTAATTACTTTAGTAGTGTAATTATACATTTTTTTATTTTTTTCTTCTATAAACATGCTTGAATCGATGGAAAAAAATCCTCTTTCAATTCTCATGTTTAGTAGGTTAAGACCTATTTGTATTTGATCTTTACCCTATATACATGTATATACTTAATAGGTATGGTTTAGTTATTTATCATAGTTCTACACTAATATTTACTGTTTTATTACCAAATAATTATTATATTTATGTTAAAATAAGTTGATGGTTTGTGATCACATCCCTAATCAAAGTTGTATACAAAGTATGGGACTCAAGATAGTTTATTAAAGGGTGTTGATATTTTGACACCTAATGTTATTATTTGACACTCACTATACACTTCGTATAGGCCCATCCGAAGCATATAGGGTTACATAGGTACTTGACCACACAAACCTGCCACAATTCAGTCTAGTATGAAATGTATAAGGCAATACGAGGCGTACTAGGTACAAGGTAGTATAATGTAGCATAAAGCAGTTGACTTGATGGAGTCTGGTTTTCTATACGTCTTGTATCGACCTATACAAGACGTATAGAAGTTCAAATTGCATTATTGGTTATTCCTTTTCTTTTCTTCTTCTTTCTTGTTTCTGTAAACAATGTTATTCCTCTTCTTCTTCTTCTTCAATTCTTCTTCAAATATTTATCATTTTAATCCGTTTTCGATGTCGTGGTGAGAAGTGAATTTCTGATTCTTACAAAAGAAGAGTGAATGATCATTATGAGGAAAAGGATGCGTCTGGCCAGAAAAATCGGCGCTGCCAGACCTGAACAATACTCCCCCGAAGATCCGGTTATTCATGATGTTGCAACCACCGGGCCCACAACAGCGACACCACCATAGTTGCCTTAGTCCGCATAACAAGTTTACCAGTTAATGCCTCCAGTGATGGCAATTGTATTTAGGAGGCCTGAGCATCGTCTTGAACGCCGCAAGGATCATATTGATGACCGGATGATGTTGGTTGTTGAGTCAGAGGCAAAGAGGAGACGCCTTGCTGGTTTGGAGCCCTGACCACCACCACCGCCATGACATTACGAGGATGACGATTAGGTTTAGAGCATTCACAGTAGCTACTTCATCCCATCTTTATAATTACACTAAAAATCACTACATTTCTATCTTCTTTTCCATTTAATAATATTTATTCTATACTTTTATCATTACCTTTTTCTCTCTCCTCTACTCACAACCACTTATAAAAATATTAAAAATTATGGAGGACGAACACTGTATCTCCAAACTTACTGGTGAACAGTGTCTCCTCTAAATATTTTCTCTCTCCTCTACTCACAATCACTTATACACTCTCATATATAAACTATAGAGATCAGACTCACCATTATAGATGAGCTAATGTCAATGCCCATAGTCTCTCTACCTTTTTGTACTATAATTTATTTCTATTTTGGTTTTCTTTCGTATAAACCAACTTATTGTCTATGCATATTCAATTTCAGTTGTTTATAGTTGTGATGTTTATTTACAATATTTAGTAATGATCGATTGATTATTCAAATACAATGTTATAACCGTTATAAAATGTATAAAATGTTTCAAACATTGCAAATGCAAAATGTATATAACCCGTTTCAAAATCCATAAAATTTGGAAATCACCACAATTCAACATCAATATTCATGAGATGTCGAATGCATTGAAATACAATGGGTTAATATCTATAATCTATAATCTATAAATCTATAAATCTATAAATACATATAAAAGAATTGATGTTTGATGACGTGACATTCAATGGTGGCCTCAACCCTCCCTTAAAATGTGCCACGTGGCTTCTTGTGAGAATTAAAAAAAATAGATTTATATCACAAATTATTCATTTATCAATGCTCCTTTTATATATTTTAAGTTTAAAATCTTTTATCTTTTCATACGATATTGTTTCTTATTATAAATACATCTTATTCATTTGCATTCAATAATAATAATAATAATAATAATAATTACCATTATTATTATTATTGTAGAATTATTTAACCTTGTTTATTATTTGTTTTGTTATAGCAATCTAGGCATTTGATGTTTTTTTTTGCTATTTGTTTTAATGATTGATTGTAAATGGTTGAATGTTATTTGCAACTTTGTTCTTTATCTTTAAATTTCGAGAGTTCTAAATTGAGATCTATTAGAGAGGTTCGGTTTGGTAATCATTAATTAACAATCGTGTTGTTTCTTGTGGATCTTTAATCAAGTCGCTTAGGTATGTTGTTCCATGTTGACTTTTATTTGAATTAATAAACTTTAATTTGATTTTGTATTTTATTAATTGTGGGAGCCCCACTTACGGTTGTGCACATATAATGTATATATGTGTGGCCCTCAGGGGGCAAAAGTAAAGTTGCACTAATTTTAACGTTGTTTTACTAATTTCGTGAAAATAACGTTAAAAATGACGGATGGTTAATCATGCATCATGTGGCGACGTTGATAGCCAAAAGACAAGGGGTTACATGCACCAATCGGCTTGTCCTGATTGCGAAGTGTTATGTGCTTTTGTCCAATGCTTGGAACAAAACCACTATCGAGCTGGGGGTCTCACTGGAAGCAGCCTCTCTATTCCCACGGG
>JAUTDX010003028.1:0-56617 GCA_030844895.1 Ambrosia x helenae
GATATTGAATATTAATATTAGAGTTATGCATTTTTAAGTCTTTATGATATGTGTTAATACTAGAGTTTTACTTGTTTTAGGTTAGGTACCAATATTAGTATGTTACATTGTACATTTTTTTAGCCTTTAAGATATTTGTTAATATTAGAGTTACATTGGAGTTATACATTGTTTTAGGTAAGATGTTAGCATTGGTGTTGTACATTGTTTTTATGTTTCGACTTGTTTTAGATAGATGTTAAATTTAGAATTATACATTGTTTAGGTTAGGTGCTACCCGAGCTTTTCCTGGATGTAACTGTAAAAGCGCATCCGTCTATTTCATATGTAAAATTAATGTTTCTTATTAGATTTCTCAACCCCAAAACGGTCCGGAATATAATCTTAGTCTATATATACCGGAGTTTTATCGTTGATTAACTTGTACAATTATTTAAATTACTATATTTCAATTACTAGAAAATATGTTAGTTCTTGTAACGGTTCAAAGTACATGGTTTTAAAATAGGAGATTTCTTTTACATAAATAGGGATTAGTACATTGCAGTAATTAAAATTTGAATGAAAAAAACGTATTAATATATTGTTATTACATTTATTTTATTAATATTTAAAATAAAATACGACACACACTTTTGAAAAAAAAAAAATACTCCGTATTATTTTGTTATTTAAACTATATACCTATAAAATATTCAACAATACAAACAAATATATGAACGAGATAACTGTTCATGTTCACAATGGCGGAGCTTGAAGATCAAATCGGTGGGGACAAACTCAATTTTTTCGTATCGGTAGCGGCCAAAAATTTTAAATCGGCTGGAGCCGGACTCAGTCCATATAAAAAATTTACGAAAATCGCAAACTTATACCACTAAGCCAAAAAACGGTGAGAGTCGGGGCACCCTCTGACCCTCACTATCCTTCGCCACCGCTCGTTTATTCTATTAACTAAATAAAAAAAAAATTATGTCCGTTCATTTACTAAAATTAACGAATATAAACAAATTTCCTATTGAATGATTCACTGCATATTTTGTAGGGGTGTAAACGAGCCCAGCCCGAGCCTGACTAGGCTTGAGCTCGGCTCGTCATGCTTTTCTGAGGCTTGAGCTTGGGCTCGACTCGAGCCTACTATTCTAAGCTCAAGCTCGACTCGAAAGTAAAACATAATAGCTCGAGCTCGGCTCGAGGTAATTTAAAAATAATTTTAAACGACCTAAAAGCTCGGTTCGAGCTCGCTTCAATAGCTTAAACGAGCAAAACCTCGGCTCGAGCTCGCTCACCAATATTATTAAATAAAATTGAACATGTTCAAAGGACAAAATTACATATATAAAAAAAATAATAAGACATTTGTTTGAGCTCGTTTAGCCTAAACTTGCTTTGTATATAAGGCTCGAACTCGGGCTCGATAACTAAACGAGTCATATTTCAGGCTCGAACTCGGGCTCGGACTCGATAAGGCTCGACTCGTTCGAGCATTTACCGAACCGATCCGGAGTAACTCTTAAGTCGCTACCGTGTCATTTACAACCCTAATATTTGTCTGTTTACAAGGTTAGAGTCCTAGACATTTATTTTGAGTTAACTTAAAACAGAAACTCAGAAAGATGAATACTAATTTTAGACATCATTTGTTTGTAAATTGTAATTAACTTTAGAACAAACAAATATTATAAATGTAAAAACAATAGAAATATAGCTACTTTGGGAAGTAACTGGTCCTTTGACTGCATATAGCCTATAGGGTATGGATTCCCATGCACGTTACTATTCGCGTCAGTCTCTTTTTTCATAGAATGCATAGTTTTTAAAAGTTGTAGTCAAATAATTACTCGTAGTGAATTGTTAATTAGACGAGCGTTGGAAGGCGTGTCTTAAACCTCAATAAACAAATTGATGGTTTTTTTTTTGGGTCTAAGGGCAAAAGGGTGCTTGTAGGATAAAAGTTTTCTTTCACTGATTTTAACAAATCCTGCTTTACCACATCACTTCACTGATTTACTTCACTGAAACACCTTTTTGTAGGCAGCATTCCACTGATTCTTTTTATTCATTTTCATTTTAATACCCAAACTTTTTTTACATTTTTACACGGTTTAACAATTAATATTACTATTTCAACCGTCCCACCAAACGGTTGACCAAATTTAAGTGATTATCTTGGAAACCGTCGAGTTAATTGATTTTTTCTCACCAAACGGTCAGTAAATTAATTACACTATTCCAACCGTGCCACAATCGTTGTATATAAAGTGATCAAACGGTGGGGTTAAAAGTCACAACTTATCATGGTTTTAAAAAACCAAACACACCAAAAATGAACCCGTGGACCGACGAGGAAGAGATGGCCCTTGTGGTTAGCCACAAGGATGCGTCGAACGACTCGGAGATTCTACAACTCCCTCGAGAGGAAGGGTCCAAACTACCCCCCGGAGGGGTTTTGGGATCGGGTTTATAGCGACTTCCTCGAGCAAGTTGGCGGCAACACCATCAAGACCGTCCAAGACCTCCAGCTCAAGTGGGCCGACCTCAACATCAAGTGTGAGAGGTGGACCACCCTATACGAGCAAACGGTGAGGGATGATCCGAAGCTTGATCAGGAGTTGGCTATCGGCTTCACTAACTATGAGTATGAAGCGCGATACGGCAAGGATTTCGACCATGTCGAAGCATGGCGATTGTTGCGCCAACTTTAAGTTTTTTATCTATGTTTTAATGTATTTTTATTTTATGTTTAATATTATTTATGTTTAGTTTTTATGTTTTAATGAAATGTTTTTTATTTATGTTTTTATTTCTTTAAACGGTTAACATAAAACAAACGGTTAAAATAACAAAACACTAAAACATACGGGGGGGGTAAAATGAAAACTTGGCATTTATAAAAAACACAAAACAGCCGGTACCAGCACGGTAAAGAGCACCAGCAAAACGGTCCACGGGACCACTACCAGCATGTATGGCAGCGGTGATACCGTGCTGGTACTTGGTACCCGTGGATAATTCGGGTGGCGCCCCGTCCCCCTAAGTTTTATACACCTGTGACATCAAATTCTGGTATGTGACATCATATTCTGCGGTATGTGCTTGATGTAAGCCAGGATATATCATTTCTAATTAAGGGGTGTATGGTTCTTAAATTCCTTTTTTTTTTATTAAAAATTGCATAACAATTAACTATTTTTTTAACACGGATTCGACCTCAACGGAGGGGCATCTTACTATGCACCCTATGTCGATAAGAAAAAGGCTCTTTGGTTGTATTCTTCTGTCTGTTAATAGATGAAGAGATTTGAAAACTAGAAGGACAAGTCTAGTATTTTATTTTATTTTATTTTAGAGCAATTACATATATCCCCTTATAAACTTGACAAATTACCTATATATCCAACTTAAAATTTAATTTACATATACCTCCTTCCAAAAACATAAAAATATCATATATGCCCAATTATCTATACTTACTATAATAGAAGAGTCGTGAGTGACATAAGAAATGCTTAGAAAAGCTAATGTGACAGCCATAGAGATAGTCCAACAATGTCTTGTTGATAATAAATGTGATGTCATTAATCAGCTTAAAATAATGCCACTTGCCTGAACAATGGTTCATAATAAATTAATTAAATATTGTCACTTGCTTTAACAGAGGTTCATACAACTGTTGCTTCAAAATTTGAGCTCCAAATTCAAATTCAAATTTCAAACTCAAAACCCCATTACACAACTATATAAAGGTATCGTCTCTCTCCCCTCTCTCTCAAATAATTTACTGTTTTCTCTCTCACTCACTCTCCCTCTCAAATAATTTAGTGCTTTCTCTTAAATTCTTAAATCATAACAGATGCTTCTCTCACATTCACGTTCAGATCGAAGGATTCAAGTACCAGGTAACCAAATTCTAATCGATCATAACAATAAGAATAAAATTTATCCGTTTGGTTTCCAATAACCGTCAATCTTTTGTCTGTTCCATTAGCAACCAGAGTATTTAGGTTGAAAAAAGTATTGATTTTGGAAGATTCTTACAATCAAAGGAAAATATTAGTTGTACCATTACCAACGGTTCAACAACGGCAACGTCAAACTCAAGATAGGTATGTATCTATTTTTTTAAATCCATTTATGTGTTTGTTTAATGCGTCTTAGTTTTTGTCTGTGCAACTTGTGTGTTTGATTAATTTGAGTCATGGTTGATGTAATATTTTTTTGAATATTTTACCGTTACCAGATAGAGGCGTTAGATCAAGCAATCAAGGAGAACAATATAGTGTTTTCCAGATGGTGGAAGGCAAGACATTGATTGCGATTATGCTTTTACGTCACTATGCTTATCTTTTGAGAAAGACGTCTCCGTTTACAGTCGTGTTTTTGGTTCCCGCTGTTGTAGTTGTCAACAGGTATGTTTGTTGAATTTATTATTTCTTGAGTTTGTTTTCAAAGTTTGTAGGTGAAGTATAATCGTGAATGTTTTTTTCTGTCCCATTAGCAAGCAGATTATGTGAGGAAGCACCTTGAGTATGTTGATCTTTGAAGGTTGATCTTTTGATGATTCTTTCAGTCGAAGAAAAATATTATTTGTATTGTTGCTACAACAAATATGAGTCCAACATTAGTTTAGAGTCCGAGGAAGGGTAAAAGGGTTAAAGAGTTTTGTTTTGCCTAACGCATGTCGTGGTGTCCCTCTACGTTGCAAAACGTAGAAGGAGGTTCAAGAATATTATGTTTTTGAGTTGTTATAATTCTGGTTTGAGTTAGACTCAAAGCCAGAAGTGTAGTTGTAAACTCAAGTGAAGTGTTAGTGTGATAGAAAGAATCTCCACACGTGTATTATCAAAAGGAATAGAAGATGTGTGTAAGTAAGAATGATGGAAAAGGTGTCTTCAGATCTGAGTTTGTGATCTGAATCATAATAGAAGCATCTTCTTCTTTGAGTAGGGATATTATCTTGATCCATGATGCAACTTAGGGACATGCCACTTTTAGCTAAGGATGGCTTTGGACCTGCGGTCCGTGTATTGCAGCATCTCCACGTGTAAGATGTGGACAGCTGCTTGCTTTGACCGAGAAGTGTGATGACAAGACAAGTCATCTTTTGATCAGTGCTTTTTCGATCCTGGAACCTTTGTATCCTTCAACCTTTTAAGTAGTATTGTAAAACGTTATTAAATTGTTTTGCTTTAGGCTACCCACGTCATCAGCCCCCCAAGTCAGAGGTTTTTGTGGCGTAGCTCAAAGGCTTCTGACTTTTTTGCTAAGTTTATAGATGTTTAAAAGGTTTAAGAGTTGAAAGCTTTTTCTGGTTTCAGGCGGTTTGTTTCTCTGGATTTGAATTTCGAAATGACACTTGATGTGACAAGTGTCAGTACCCCCTGCGGCGGTTTTCAATGCAGGGCATCATTGCATCTATAGTTTAATATATTTATAACTTCTTTTTTTTATCTTTCCACATTTTACTTTACCTTTCAATCAACGGTTCCTTCACCTCTCTCCTAGGGTTTCTTTTCCTTGAAATTATCAGGTTAGTTTTCTTTTTATTTCCTTCATCTGATCATCTTTTGAAGCAAAAATGGGCGCCAAGAAGGACATGGCGACCAGCTTCTCTTCCCTTACATAGGAAGAAGTTGAATCGTTTTGTGTAGAGTGGGATATTGATTTATCGTTTATCCGGTTGCACCTGGGCTTACTGATTCAATCAATCGATATCTGAGTGGTTCTATTGCACTTTATTGTCGTCATTTCGAGTTCTCAAACCTTCGTCATCCTTTTTCTATCTTTCTGTTGAATGTCCTTGAATATTACAGAGTTTCTTTTGGTCAGTTTCATCCACATGGGTTGGCTCGGGTTTTGCACTTTGAAATTTTGTGTTGAGCCCTTGGTTATGATCCCACACTCCTAATGTTCAGACGTTTCTTCTGATTGACCAATAATGGCGATTGGTATACGTTTGAAACGTCTGAAGTTGACATTTCCTTGATTTCTTCACACGTGACTATGGTTGGTGTGTGGAAGACAAGGTTTTTCTAGGTTTCTGACTCTATCCTTCCCTTTAAACCTGTTTGGAGGCATCCTGATGCTATTCTGAACAAAATGGAACCATCTGAATCTGAGTTGGATGAGAACTTTCTCAAGGCCCTTCGAGCATTTCCTTCAAGGCTTCGCCCTTTGATGAGCCTTTTTTGGTTATATCCGGGATTAGTACCCGGTGGGATAAAGAGGGTAGAGATCCAATTCTCATGAAGGGTGATCGGGTATGCTTATTGTATGTTGTTTATTTTACTATTTCTACTTTGATTGATGCTTATGTCGTTTGATGTTTCTTGTTTTTTGCAGTCATGTCTGCACTAGACTTCATTAAGAGCGATGATGCATCAGATGTTGTGTTTAAAGACGTTGAGGCTGTGGAAGGGAGGATGTGTTTGTGAAATATGATAAGGGGAGGTTTGATGGTGTGAATTATGTGCATGTTCCAAACGTGAAGGGTTTTACAAAGCCTAGCTCTTCCAAGGCTTCGACCAGGCGGTCAAGCCATCGTTTGTTGAAGGGTGCTAAGCAGGCTGATGTGTCCGAAGCTATGAATGTGAGTGATGAAATTGAAGATTCTGATGATGAAAACGATGAAGGGGTTGAAACTGAGGTTCCTGAGAAGGTGCCAGTTGTTGTGGTAAAGAAGGGGAAGGGTAAGAAAACTGTTACTAAGGTTGATGTGCTGAAGAGTGTTGAGGGTTCAACTAGTGTTGAGGGTGAAGGGGTCTATACCCCTGGTTGGAGTGTGAAGGTAGGTGATACTTTTAAATCCTCTGCAGTGTGTTAGGATGTTTTGGCTCATCTTGCCCCTCCTGGTGTAAAAGATACCTTGGAGGGTATGGATGATGATGTGTTGCTAACAAAGATGATGATAGGAACCTGTAATCTTGCTGCTATGCTTCTCGAAGGTGTAAGCAGATTTAGGAAGAGGATGGCCGAATATGAGGATTTTGCCAAGAAGAAGGAGGAGATGAAGCAATCCCTTGCTGCCCTGAAGAAGGATGCCCTTGAATATGCCGAGAGGGAGAAAACTCTGATTAGCCTTATTAATGAGCTTAAGAAGGGTCATGAGGCAGAGACTGCAAAGCATGAAGCTGCAAGGGTTCAGGTTGAGGCGGATAGGGCGACACTAGATGTGGAGAAGAAAGCCTTTGAGGCAGAGAAAGAAAGGTTGGAGGCTTCCCTTGCCCAAGCTTTGGATGACAACAAATGGTTGATTAAAAATGGGTTCCAGCAGGTGGTCACGTATCTTCTTCATTCGGCTGAGTTCAATTCTGCTTTAGGGGAAGTCTACACCAAATTACTTGTTCATGGAAAGCATGCAAGTTTTGTTGTTGGTTCTAAAGCTCATGAAGCTGGTCAGGATTTGGAGCAGTCTCCTTTTTACCAACCGGACTCTATGGACGTGTTTAAAGAGTCGGTTGTGAAGATGGAGCATTTAACCTATCCTTATGTTACCCACGTTTCTTCTTTCTATGGTAAACCATTGCAGGATCTGAAGCAATTGAAGCCTCTGGGGTCTAAATGAGGCAGTGTGTGCTGAGATTCTTCAAGAGTTTTCCAAGAAGAGAGCCTACTCTGGTGATAGTGAGGAGACCCAAGATGTGAATGAAGGTGCTCAAAAGGATGTGAGCTTGGATGCTTCAGGAACTTGTGGTGATGGTGCTGAGAAGAAACTCAAGAAAGCAAGGAAAGCAAAGAAGGTCAAGGTCGGGGAGACTGTTCCTGTGGAGGAAGAAGCCTCGAAGCCTGCTGCTTCAGGTGGTGTTGCTTGAATATCTTATGCTTTCTGATTCGTAGATTTCTTAGCAATGTGTTTGTGAACAACTAATTATCTCCTGTGGTAGTCTTAAATATTGTTTCTTTTGTGGAGCCTAGTAAGATTCCAAGTATGGTGGTAGGCTTTGGTAAAGCCTTTTGAACAATGTTTTAAGTTTATGGCTTGTTAAAGCCTTTTATGTTAATATGTAGCCCTTAAGGCTTTTTAGGTATGTTTGTGTTTGCTTAGCTTGGTTGTCAACTTCGTTTTATGTTCATGTGTTTGTGTTGTTTGTGTTTGTACTTGTTTAGGGAATGTCTTACCAGTAGCACCTTAAAAGGTTGGATGCTGCAGTCACCCTTCCTTAAGGCAGTCTAGGCAGACAAGTCACCGCCTATCCTATGTACACTACTTAGTGTTTCTAACTTTTCGTAAGTTTGTTTTAAAACTTAAGGAACAATTGGTGTAGGCTGCTCAAACCCGTCTATGAGACATGTAAAGGAGAACTTTGTTCGTCTCATGGAGTTGGATTGATTTATGAACTCACCCCTTATATAGGTCCATTCAACCCTTGAACCTATTGAGCGATATGGCATGGGAGCTCATCCCTTTACATGGCCCATGCCATGGAGTTTCTTGCAAGGTCCTCAACCTGATAATAGGATAGAAAGACGAATATAAAAGTGGATCACCTGATCCATTGATTCATTCATAAGCTGAGCATTACATTAGATAGCTTGAGTTTGACAACATTTGATAAAAAGCTAAACAAAGAACCTTTTAAGGTTTTTTGCCATTCCAATGGCGGGGAAGCTTCTTGCCTTCCATGTTGGCAAGCTTGTAGGATCCTCCTTTGTGGGTTTCAAGGATTGTGTAGGGATCTTCCCACTTTGGTCCTGGTTTTCCTTGGTGATCTTTCTTGCTGGCTTCATTATTCCTTAGGACTAGATCCCCTTGCTTGAAGCGTTCATGTTTAACACGAGCATTGTAATAAGATTAAATTTTTTGCTTGTATCGAGTGTGAACGTACATCCATCTCACCAAAGTAAGATAAAATGTTTATTTACACTTTGTTCAAGTTTCATATGATTACATTGAAGTTATTGTAAGTTATTTATTTCAGGTTTAAGGTACAAGCTAGGGTTCAGGATGAGAGTGGTAGTGTGTCGTTTGTGTTGTTTGATAGAGATGTGTCCAGTATTATTAGTTCATCTGCAAGTGATATAAGGGAAAGACAGTTGAAGCTTGAGGATAGTGAAGGCTTGCCTCAAGAATTATTTCGGTTGGTAGATAAGCTTTTGGCTTTCAGTATTGAGGTTTCTGAATACAATCTTAAAAATGACTACTGTGTGTACAATGTTCAGAAGATATGTGATGATCCTGCAATAATTGCTGAGTTGGTTATGGCCTTATGGGCAATGAGTATGAAAATAAAAATGCTGGAGAGGTATTTAATTACTTTTGAGTTGTGTTGTTAAATTTTGTAAACAAAGATTTTGAAGTTGACTGTTAGTTTTTTTTTTTGTATGAGCACTTCTTAGGTCAGTCAGGATGATGGTGAATACAAGTGTGCTAACCTTGATGAATCTTCTCAGGGTGGTTTCCAAGTGTTTTAAAAGGTGAGTATGTATTTTTGCAAGTGCTTTAAGCTGTTGACAGAGTATGTTTTCTTCATTTTAATAGTTCATTAGTTTTTTGTGATTTGTTTCAAGGATGTTGTGTTTGTTACTGTCGACTCTTCCGTCAATGAAGCTTTAAAGGATTCTAGTATAAGCCCTAATGGAAAAAGAAGTGTTGAAAATGCTGATATTTTAAATGTTGGTGACCTATCCTCTACTGCCAAAAGAACCCGGAGGAGATTATCTAGGATTAAAAGTTATGTGGTTATGGAGTAACATGTTGTATGAAACTTTAGTAGAAAGTTTAATTTTTGTGAATGTTTAAAGTTGAATCATGTGTGCGGTTTTAGGAGAAAATTTTAATACTTTGTAAGATGGTAATTAATTTCAAGTCATCACTTTTGGACTTGAAGTTTATTGCTATGAATATTATCATTAGTTTTCGTCTAAAATATTTAGTGTTTTGTTTTTAAATAGTTAATTAAAGTAAATATTGTCAGATTAATTAGAGTCGAGATAGTTTTAACATTGATATTTTATAAAGTACATTACATCTGTTAGAAACTCCCAAAGTACTCTCGAGAAACAACTGTTAGCAAAACATCTGTTTATACAAAAGGTGGAAAGTAAATGTATGATAACAATTTATTATTGAAAGCTCTGCTGTTTCATTAAGTACGATGACTGAATTACAAGTTTTGCCCTTTATGTTTATACCTGATTATAAAGCAATGTCTTTTGCCTTAAAAATTGACGAGTTTTGTACTTTATGTTCAAAAATCTTGCATGTTACGTCCTTTGACACTAAGCTAGTTAGATTTTAACTCTAGTACAAGTGTAAATTTGTTTTTTTTACTATTATAGGGTCTATTTGTGTAAATAAGTTAAAGTTTTGGACAAAAAAAATATATTTTAAAAATTAATATAAACCCCCCTCTCTCTCTCTCTCATAATACCTGCCACCACCACAACCTACCACCATTACCTGTCGCCGACACCACCATCACCACCACCTGTGTTCTCCAACTCAAATATATATAAACTCTTACCTTTATCTCTCTCTCTCTCCCCCCTATCTCCCTATACCACCACTAGCAGCACCGCCACCTGCCACTTCCTACAAACAACCACCCCATTCAATCATCCTAAACCAATAAAATCACCATCATCGTTCACCTTCTTCACCACCAAACCATCAGTTTTTATCTACGGGAAGGCGGTTACGGCTTTGAAAAAGGGGTCATCTAACACTTGGTGGCTGGAAAGTCGTCCTCCTCTGCATCGCCTTTGTCTTCATCGTCGGCTGTTTCTACTCCCCAATTAGGGAAGCAACGAAAGCAACATCAAAGACATGTTAAGGCTTTTTTTAGTTTATTGTTTTTTCTATTATATATATATATATATATATATATTTGCAGTTAGCTTTGTTTTTATGTGGAATTATTTGGATGGTAGACTAGTGGTGGAGAGTGTTGGGTTCACAGGTTTCAAGGTAAAGATGATTATGATGGATTGGTGGTTCATAGCGGTGGTTTGGAGATGGGTTTATAATAGGGTTAAGGGTATTTAGGTTAAGGAAGATGGTAATGGTGTGGGGGTGGATGGTGGCAGATGATTGTATGGTGGTGGTATTGGCTGTAGCAGTTTGTGGTGAGGGTAGGAGTTTACCCTAGGGAAAGATAATAGAGAGAGACGGTGGTTGCTTATAGCGGCACCATGGTGGTGGCAGGTGGGAGAGGTGGTGTACAGTTAAGAGATGGGTGGCCTCTCTCTCTCTCTCTCTCCATTTAACGGTTAAAATTAACTGGGTTAGTGTCAAAGGACAAAACGCGTAAAATTTTGAAACACAAAGTACATAACTTATCAATTTTGAACGTAAAGGACGTGCTTTGAAAGCTGATATAAACGTATAGGACAAAACTTGTAACTCATTCATCTTTATTTTTATCCAATCTTTATCTATAAATAATAAACAACACATAATAAAACCAAATTTTCAATCTTAATGCACATTTGCATCAACATTACTTTTTCCATTACCACATAATATATGAACATGTGCGTTAGACCGAAAGACCTTAATGATATCAATATAAATGCACATATGCATTAACATTACTTTTATCAGTAGCAACTAAGTTATGCACATGTGCATTAACATTCTTAATTCACATGTACATATCAAGAAATGGCACCTCTTTAAGATGCTTATGGTAAAACACATAAAGAAAGAACAAACATACCTAAATTAAATGCATAATTGTCACAACATCATACTTCAAACCTAATTCACCAAACACACATATGCAGACATTTCATCATCAAATACAAACCTAACTCACTAAACACAAAATCAGTACATCACTAAAACAACACCACTATGTAGCTGATGAATCGATCTATCCTAAATTTCAACAATGATAAACAATTCAACTAATCAGATTCACAAAACATACATATACACACACAAAAAAAAAACAATCATTAGCCACATTCTGTAACAAAATAATTATCCTAAAACTAACAAAAAAATCTATATTGCTCTAACTTCTTAATTATTTCATAAACTGTGGCAAATAATAATAAACATATTCTATCATAATTCCACCACATCGATTATCAATACAATTTCAAGAGCTCACGAATCAGATTCAGTCAATTTATTTGACAATCAATCAAACAACAATGTAGATCTAAAAAAACAAAAATTATACAAATCACACAATAACACCTAAATCATTAGTAACAGGTCAAGCCTGCGTAGACAGTCAAGTCAACCTAATTTATCAACACCATTACCATCACTAACAATCAGATCGATTAACATAATAACTTCAAGAGGTTACAAATCAACTTAACTGAAATCACATTCAAGACCTAACTAACAGGATATTGTATATCTAAAACTAAATCGGATATCTTCAAAATCATATAAATTAAATAATAATAATAATATTATTAATAATAATAACAACAGAAGTAACGACCTAATCGAACAACTGGAAGTTAGGTTAGTTATACCTTCTTCGTCGAGATCATTGTCTTTCTTCGCGTACTGAGACATTGTAGAGAGAGAGAGAGCATAATCGATTGAAAGGATGATTTAGATCTTGGTGTTCTATGTCGTTATAGAGAGAATATGCGAGCCCAACTACAGAGTTTGAAGTCCGTCTACATTATCTTAATATAATTGGGTTTTTTTAAAGAGTTAAATGTCAATTTCATCCCTAAGGTTTGGTTCAGTTTACTGCTTCAATCCAAAATAGTTTTTTTTTTTTTTTTTTTTTGCAATGGAAACCCTGAGGTTTGGATTTTGGTGCTATTTTTGTCCATTTCACTAACTGGGTTTATTTTTCTGTTAACTCGGGGGTATTGTAGTCATTTCACCTATTTATTTTTGTTTTTAATTTTTTTACTCTTTTTTTATACATAAACAAAAAACAAAAAAAAATCTATATATACATAAAACACACATACAAACACCTCTCTAACACTACACCATCACCACCAGGGCTTTTAATCAGAGGATCAAAATGAGTATAAACCCAAAAGAAACTTAAGGTTTAGAAGGCTAATGGGAGGAAAAAAGAGACGATCATAACCAGCTTCTTCAGCCGTCATCATCAACATAGTCAATACCATTATCACAACTATCTCCAACCATTCTCATTATCATCCACCATCGAATCCCAAGACTATCATGCCTACCATAATAGTAACATCACCAACTCCTTCTTATGTAACCACTGCACACTCCACTGATACCAATAATCCATCGAGACCACCACCACCAATCGTATGTAAACTCAACATCACCACCATGGCTTTATCAGGATGTATTCAAAGGAAGAAGAGGAGTTAATTTGGGGATTTTACCTCTACAATCAGATCCGACCCGACCGAACACTGTGTTCGTCAATTCCTCTACCCTGCCTCTTTCTCTCTCTCTCTCTCCTCTGCTTCTCTCTCTCCTCTTTGCTCTCCCCTCTCCCTCTCTCTCTCTCTAGCTCTTATAAGATGAAATGAGTTGTTTGTTGGTTTGTTGTTCAGTTGTAAGGTTTCCAGAGATCCATCGTCTCCTTCCTCTCTCTAGCTCGCTCTCTCTCTCTCTCTCTCTCTCTCTCTCTCTCTCTTTCTAACCTTATGCTTCTTGAAAACGTGCATGTGTGTGAGATGAGAGAGAGTGAGGGTGGTGGGGTGGCTTCGTTAATGGGTACCGGTCAAAGAGAGAGAGAGAGAGAGATAGAGGAGAGAGAGATATATAAAGGTTGAGATGTGGATGGGGAAGATGAAGATGACAATACATTTATGATTAAAATAATCATAGACGAAATTTCCAAATTGCCCCTCATTTAACTATGTAAAATGACTAAAAAATGCCCTTGACTTAGTGTCACTTTCTAAAGCAGTTAGTTAAATGGACGAAAATAGGTCTAAAATCCAAACTCTAGGAGTTACATTGCAAAAAAAGAAAAAAGAAAAAAAGAAAAAAAGAAAACTTTTTTGGACTAAAGCAGCAAAATGGACCAAACTTCAGGAACGAAATTAGCATTTCACTCTTTCTTAAATCTAACTATATATTTACAATAATGTCCTCTGTTTATATTGGTTCCTTGGTTCTCTCCCTAAGGCTGGTTAAGGGTTGGTTCTCGCATGATCTTACCCATAGAACTATAGAGTTCACATAAATTAAAGAGTCAAATTTTGTTTAGATCAAGTTACCCCTGTTTAATTTTTGTAATCTTTTTTATTGATTGAATGACATTTTACCAACATTCTATACATAGCCATATGTTCATACCGTGGGACTGATGACTGATCATAATCAGCAAGGTGATTTAGCATCAACAAAAATCTATGTGATCGGACGAAGAGAAGGAAGAAGCAAGAGACAACAGGACTAGTCTTTGAATCCATGTAATGAAGCAAGAATATTAACAAAGAATAACGCATGAACGTAGAAAGTTTAAGCAAGAAAGTTCAATATATATTAGCTAGCTTTAAAAACATCAAGTTCTGCAAGAAACTGAACCGTCAAGTTAAGTGCGTGCAACACGAAAGTAAGCAAGTCTAGAAACAAGTTAAGCAAGAACAAAACAAGGAAAATAATCCAACACATCACGTTGATAAGAACCAATAACTAAGCAAGTAATTAGCAAGAAAATCAAGTGAAAAGCAAGATAACAAGAAAAGAAAGTAATAAATTAGTAAACAAGAAAGAGAACAAATAGCAAAGAAGCATGAGGAACAAACATGAAGCAAGAAAAAGCATGTAGAAAGAAGCATGATCAAGAACTTGTGTGGAGAGCAAGGAAAAACCGAATCGGGAAGAAGCTCCTAATTAGATTTATTGTGGAGAATGCAAGTTATAATCTTAATTGAATCGCTTTTTAAAGAAAGGATAGTTGAAAAAGTGTTTCGTAAAAGGATCAAAAGTTTTACTCTAGTTTGTTTTTCGTTTATATGGTATGGCGCCTATTTGGTTTATAGTCTAATATATTTTTTTTGAACAACCAAATGAAATCTTTTATTCAATTCACCAAAATGTTTCACCAATACAATCACCCCAAAACCTTTCTAGCTAGTAGCTAACTAGGCCCATCAAAGAAACATACAAAACAAACTTACAAAACACACAGAAAAACCGACCAGCCGATTTAAACCAAAGCCACCCCTTACATAATACAATGGCGTAAATAGCTTCTTTTTTATTACGAACCATATCCAGCCCCATACATATCTCGATCAGCTGTGCTAAAGATACTGCATCACCCAGCAGACCGACCTTGACCCATTGACTGATGTTCCACCAAATCACCCTTGCCCAAATACACTCGATAAAGATATGATCCACCGTCTCGGGTTGCAGAGCACACCTACTACACAACCCATTTCCCACTTAAATACCTCTCCACGATAACGTTTCGTTGTCGGTATGCAATTATCCACCGCCCTCCATACGAAACAGTTTACCTTTGGAGTCGCTTTCCTGCACCATTCGAACCTTTTTCGGCTGTTCCCATTCGACGCAGCATAACTCAAAGCCCCTCTCACCACTTTGAACGAATAGTCTTTCACAGCTGCAATATCAACCCATCTCCATTTGTCATCTGCATCAGATACTGTAACCGAACCCAACAACCCCTATAAAAACGTCCACTGCTGCATTTCGACTCCAATAGAAGGCAACCTTTTCCACTTCAGGTCCCATGACACCACCCCGTCAACGCGCTTGAGACATTCAGACACTTTAACTCTCTTTTTGTTGCTTAGTAAAAATAGATTCGGACACTGATTCCTGATTCTATCCCCACAGCACCAATTTTCATCCCAAAACCCAACCGTATTTCCTTTCCCAATTTCGCATTTGAACCTTGTCTCGATTTTTATTCCTCTTTTATCGAACTCCTTCTTTAGAGACCCGATTGTCTCCCAAGTTCCTGGAATGGACTTTTAGCAAGGAACGAAACCATATTTTGTGCTACCCCCATTTATTGCTTTAACAACTCTACACCATAACTGATCCACCCAATTTTATAGCGCCACCACCACTTGGTGAGTAGTGCCATATTGAGGTCTTCAATACTTGCAACCCCAAGACCCCCAAACCATTTAGGCTTAAGTACTTTATCCCACGCTACCCACTTGATCTTACTATTAGCCGATGAGCCGCCCCTTAAAAATTTCCTCCGCAGACCTTCCAATACTTTTTATCACCCCCTTTGGCGCCTTGAATAATGAAAAATAGTAATTTGGTAGAGAGCCTAACACCGATTTTACTGTAACACCCCAAAACCATTTGTTCGTCTAATTATGCCATTAGGCGTGATTAGCAAAATTATTAAAACGAGATCCGAACAAAGAAAGAACACAGGTTATGTTCTAATATAGAGATAATCTAGTTAGTGTTATTAATCTTATTAACAAGCCAATAATATGAGAAAAAAAACTAGCTTGAATAGCTAGTTTCATAAGAAATGACAATTGGGGATTTTTGGAGGGACCATAGTTGCCAAAATGGGAAACTTGTGGGTGCATCATGTTGAAAAGGGAAGAACACACACACATAAGTTTGTATGTGTCGATTATAATCAGGAGAAGGTATTCTCCTTCACCTCCAAACCCTCCACATCAAACCCTTGCTCAAATCCAAGCCAAATTAAGAGTTTTTTTGGTGCATTAGCAAGAAACGAGTCATCTAAGGCTTAATAAACATCGAGGTACCTTTTATTTGGTAGAAATTGATGTTATATTCATTCTTGATCATGGTGAAAATTTAGGGTTTTACAAAAACGTGATAATGTATGTTGATGGTGGTTTCTCTAACTTTAGGGAGCTCCAAACATATCTAAATATGGCGTAAATAGCATTTTACATATGTGTTTGCTATGTTCATGTGAATATGTTAAGACAAAATTACAAAAATCAACCTTTATGTATTATCTAAACTACAATCTATACCTTTCAGTTTAAAAAAGCACTCAAACCAACCTTTATGTATAGTTTTTATTGCATGTTACAACCTTTAATACAAACCGAGTTAAGTTTTGTGGTTAAGTCAAGGGCTAATAAGTCATTTTACCACCACTTTTTTCTTCTTCCTCCTCCCTAACCCACTTCTCTGCTCCGCTCTTGATTGTTCAAATTTTGTAAAATCAGTAGTTCACTTAGATTGGTCAACGGCTAATGGGTTCATGGTGGCAATTTGTGGTTGCTTTTGTAATTGGTGAGTCTGCATTATTGACCTTTTATTATTAAACTCTAAATTAATTTAAATGAGAGAAATATATTTTCTTCTTTGCGTTGGTGCATTTGATTCAACATGAAACCAATTGCCTTCTCTTTTTAGAATCATATCGATTCTGGCAAAGCTACAACACAAACACAAGGAAACCATGGTTAATATATGTTGGTGAATGAGTTGTTAGTAACCTCACCACCACAATCACCACTTGCCACCACCCAACTCACCACCATAAGTCATCACCACCTGCCACCATCCAACCCATCACCACCGTTCATCACTATCATCGTTCACCTCTGAAATCACCACTGTCGGACTCGCCTCCAACCGATTCATGTCCACTGTGGGTATTCTACAAATCCCCACCTTATAATTAGGGAAACCACTGTAGATTCCTGAATTGACAATGATTATAATGACAGTGCTTACGGTGGCTGTGGTGGTGGTGTTATATGGTGGTCAAATTGGTTGTGGTGTTATATGGTGGTCAAATTAGTGGTGAAAAACTGAAAATACAGGGGTTGGATTAGGGAGGTGGAGGAAGAAGAAAAGTGGTGGTAAAATGACTTATTAGCCCTTGACTTAACCACAAAAATTAACTGGGTTTGTGTTAAAGGTTGTAACATGCAATAAAAACTATACATAAAGGTTGGTTTGAGTGCTTTTTAAACTGAAAGGTATAGATTGTAGTTTTGATAATACATAAAGGTTGATTTTTGTAATTTTGTCTGTCATATGTTAACTTGTGAAAATTGGGGTTAAACCTCTATGTTGAACCCATATACATCAAGTGGTCTTGGGAATATTGTGAAGTTGTTATAGTAAGAAATTTAGGCAAAATGGTCTAAATAATGTGTTATGATGATGATTAGACAAATGGTGATGCTTTGGCTATATCTTGAACTTTTGAAACTAAACAAATTGGTGGGTGCACACCAAGTGTTTGATTAAATGCCAAATTGGTGAACACTAGTGAAACTATGAAGTTAGAATCATGTAAGAGCCATCAATTGTATGTAATGTTGGTTTGTAATAAGCCAAGTTGATTACACATTCTATGTAAGGAAATATCTATGGATTTAGCTATAATTGATAATGAATACATGACATGTGGATAGTGAAATAATTCCATGTTGTGTATTCTAATAAACGAGTTTGACTCATCCTCAAGTTAGGTACAACAAAGAGGGAGCAAACAGGTCAAACGGATGCAAGGCGGATGCCATGGAAACATGAATGGATGCAAGGTAAGTTTTACTTACACCAATGTACTATAACATAGCTTAATTGTTGTAGATATTAGTCTTAAATCTTGAATGCGTGATAAAGATAAACCCCAAGGGGTAGAAGCTATTAATGGGTCACCTTATGTGCACTCAATACAAAACGTGGTTTATGACCTTAATCAAGACAATGTGTTATGACCAAATGGTGAAATCCATCAAACGGGTCAATAAATAAAGATATGTGAAAAATGATGTTTTAATCTAAATGAAAGCATTTGAATGAAGCTGTTAAGAATGGTGTTAAATGGGTCAAGTTAGTGTCACTTGAACCATAACAAAAACTTGGGTAACATAGTATCATGAACTATGGGTCTAAACGGGTCATATGGTGAATTCGTCATCATTTAAGTCCAACACTTGATGCTTGTTTTCCAAACATTAAGATTCTTTAGGTTTACGAATCAAATGGTATGGTATTATCATTTGAGTTCTGAGAAGTTAATGTGTCTATCTAGAAATCACGCAGATAAACGCACTCGCGTATGCATGCTTGATGTTAAGAATCATGGAGGATGAGCACAAGGTATGAATATGGGACACGGGCACCCGGTAAGTCCGTAGCTAATAAAACACCTTTGGGCGAAGCAACATGGGTACTAAAACTACCCACATGAAGTGTGGGTGCAAATCAAGTAAGTTATTTCCATAACTATGTCTAATGCGCGCTAATGCGCTTAGAATCTACTAAACAAATGAAAAAATGAAAAATTGAGAAAGGATGAAAATCTAAGTCCGGGAGGACTTGGAGGTTTTAAACAAGTCAATGAGTCAAAAACATTGGAATTGGAACAAGAAGTTTTGCCACGAATGGCTAAATTGAAAGATTTGACCATGAAGGGCATTTTTGGAATTTAAAAGATTTCTAAAGGTTGAATCTAAGAAACTAAATCATAATGAAACAAATCGGATAAACGCTTTTGTTGATCAAGTGTCTAATGACTTGACAATTTAATCGGTAGGCATTTGGCGTGGTCAAAAAGTGCCTTGTTTGATTCAAGGCCTTAACGGGTCGATATGGGTAAAAATCAACATAAACACTTAAAACTTTGAACCGAGTCATAGCATCATGAACCGGACTATAATTTCAGTCAAACAAAGGTTTATTTAGTCGGCAAGTCAATACTTAGGCTTCGGGAATCATCAAATGCGGTTGCGACATGATTCCCATGGTTAAAAATCACCAAAAAAGGATCAGAAAGTGTGCGCGGCCGCGCACGTAGACCGACCGGCCGCGCACACAGAGACCTGCATGTCAGCACGAACTTTAAAATTCCATATAAAATCGTAAAAAAAATCGTTAGGAGGTGTTCTTTATATGCCTGGAAAGCTCTCGGAGCTTAGAACAATTCTCATTTAAAAGTCGAAGTTAGATTTATGGTTTTAGAAGGGGTAAAAGCGATCCGAACAGCTGCTGCGCATAAGTTGCAGCAGTTTGTTCTCCTGATAAAGGGCCGTTTGGCCTGGTTCGTTCCGTTTCGACGTGTAACGACTATCGTACTAGTTTATATATTTCATTTGACCACTCACTAACCATTCTTTGTGTAATGGTGCTAGGTAAACATGTGATTGAAGTCCCGGAGCAGGGATCAAGTCGCGATAAGAGCCGAACACACCCGATCACTCATTCAAGCTTCCGCACTAGAATCTAAGGAACTCCCGTTAAAATGCAACATCTTAAAATATGTTTTAACTATGAAAATGTAAAAAAAATTGTGTGAATCAAACATGTATTTGATCTTAATGGGTTGACTTATAACAAATTTCAAAGTTTTAATCGGGAGTGGTTTAAGTAAGATCCAAACCCGTATGATTTGGGCGTTGATCGCGTGATTACGGGTTAGGGTCTTACATTTACCAAAACCATTCTTCCTGCGAATGATAACGATCTCGCCTTCCATGATGATAGCTTACATTGGAATTTATCGATCACGAATTTCCAACTTCTTATAAGTTTCATATTATCTCCAACCGGAAGACCAAGATGAACGAATGGCAAGTTACCCCTTTTACAATTTAAAATCGCAGCCATCAAATCCATAGCTTCATCCTCCTCATTCACTCCATAGATCACACTTTTCATTAAGTTCACCTTTAGACCTGAGGCTAGAGAAAAACCACGCAACAGACGCTTTAAATTCTGCACATTTGTCTCCGACCACGCACCAATAAATAATGCATCATCTGCATAAAGGAGATGCGATACCGTCGGACCATCTTTCGGATGTTTCACACCCGAAAACGACCCATTCTCTACCGCATTTGTCATCAACGCATGAAGCGCCTCCATGACAATCGTGAATAGAAATGGCGAAAGTGGGCCGCCTTGTCTAAGGCCCCGCTTCACTTGGAACTCGTCCGTAGGTGAACCGTTTATTAGGACCGACGCTTTCCTGGTGACCAATAAACCCATCATCCTATTCTTCCATTTTGAGGGAAAGCCCATGTGGTGCATTATGTTCAAAAGAAACTTCCAAGAGACGCAATCATATGCCTTCTCGAAATCCGCTTTAAATAGTAATGCTTCGTATTTGACTTTTTTAGCCCACGACACCACTTCATTTTCTATAAGTTGCCCATCAAAGATATTCCTCCCCGCAATAATAGCCGTTCATCCGAATGAGATGATGCTGCCAAGAACTTTTTTTAGCCTAGTCACCAATATTTTTGATATCGTCTTGCCAATTGCCCCGATCAAGGAAATCGGCCTAAATTCAGAGAGTAACAGTGGGTCTTGGACCTTTGGTATTAATGCAATAAAAGATGAGTTGCAAGATGTGTGTAAGGACACGTGAGTGTAGAATTCATTCATTACCTCCACCACTAGCGCCTCCATTTTCCCCCAAAATTTCTTCACAAAGCCAAACGAGAACCCATCCGGGCCCGGTGATTTATCCTCCTCACACTCCCATATTGCTTCACGAATTTCGTTGGCTGTAATCGGTTGGATTAAAGTTTCAGCATCCACTCGAGAGAGTCTCTTAAAACCAACCCCGGACATTCGAGGTCTCGACAGCATTGGTTCATCAAACTTTTCTTTAAATGCTTCAAATACCTTTGCTTTTATCACTTCCATATCCGTACACCACGATCCATCAATAACTAAACCGTCCACCTTATTCCTTACCTTTCTACTGTTGATTACCTCATGGAAAAAAGCGGAGTTTTCGTCACCCATCATTATCCAATCTAGTTTAGATCTTTATTTAAGTCTTTTAAGCATTCCCACTCCCATTTCCTTACCCTAAGTTTCGCATCTTTCCACACCAATAATTCCCCGTCGCTTAATGTTCGGTTTCCGGCTATGGCTTCAAGATTTCTAATGCTTTCTTTCGCCTGCTTTACTTCAGCCATTTCACCCTCCATAAGTTCTGACCTCCACCCTTTTATTAAAATCTTTGTTGCTTTCAATTTTTGTAACAAAACAATGTCTT
This sequence comes from Ambrosia x helenae, assembly GCA_030844895.1. Lineage (NCBI taxonomy): Eukaryota > Viridiplantae > Streptophyta > Magnoliopsida > Asterales > Asteraceae > Ambrosia > Ambrosia x helenae. Next base: position 21,876 of record JAUTDX010003028.1, read on the forward strand.
TTCTGCCAGCCGACACCTCCGTATTCATACCCGTATTAACCACATCTTCCAAACCTGGCTTTCAAATCCATGAATTAAAGAATCGGACAGGCCACGGTCCTGTATTTGCACCCGAACATGAGAGCATTACCGGTGAATGATCAGATACGTCACGGTCTAACGCAGTCAACTTTGCATCCGGCCACCGAGACATAAAGTTGTCGCACCCGAAAACCCTGTCTAACTTACTTAACTTGGATCCGTCTACCGACATATATGTGTATTTTATGCCCCCTATATTATACTCCACCAAGCCTACATCCGCTATAAAGTTGTTGAAAGACAGGGCATTAGCAGCAACGAAATTCGAGTTCAATCTTTCTTCCCCACATCTTACTTCGTTGAAATCCCCCAGCATAATCCATATACCCCTGAATTGTGCCTTTATTACTTTGATTTCCTCCCATAATTCTCTTCGCCTAACCGGTTCCGAGGGAGCATAAACATTCATAACTAACACCCTTTCTGTTACGCCCATTAAATCCCCTCCAATCAATGCAAAATTTTGCCCGGATCTAACACCTTAGCTTTAAAGATGGATGAGTTCCATATGAAAATAATACCCCCTGATTTCCCGTTTGCATTCACCACTGCAGATTCGTGACTCGACCCATCCTATGATCTATCCACTTGAAATTCGGACATAGCTTCCATTTGAATCTCTTGTATACCAATAAACGATAAATTAAAAGAGCGTTTGATACCTCTAACTTTCTCCGACTTGCCACCTCCCCTAGCGCCTTTAATATTGAAGGTTAGAAAATTCATTTTGACTTCCTAGGCACCCTTTCATCTTCAATTGTTCTTCCGAGCTCGTTTTCGAACCCACCTAGATCCAACCCAGTTTTCACACCGACCCCGATAGTCTTAGATATTTCCTTCTCATTCCCAACTTCATTTTGCTCATTCTCTATGTCCTTCGGTTTGTCATTAGGTTGTTGAAACTCAGTGTCGGAATCTTCCACCCAATCGATTTCGATGTCGTCGTCGACCCCCTTAGGGTGTAAACGAGCCGAGTCGAGCCCGAGCCTGACTGGGCTTGGCTCGGGCTCGTTAAGGTTTTGTGAAGCTCGAGCTCGAGCTCGGCTCGGTTCGAGCCTACAATCTTGAGCTCGAGCTCGGCTCGCTAGCAAAATCCAAAGCTCGAGCTCGGCTCGGCTCGAGGTGATTTGAGAATCTCAAACGAGCTCAAAAGCTTGGCTCGAGCTCGCAAAAGCTCGGCTATAACTTAGGCTCGCGAGCCCAATCGTTAAGGCTATAACTTAGGCTCGGCTGTAACTTAGGCTCGGGCTCGGGTGCGGGCTCTAGCTCGTTAAGGCTGGATTAGGCTCGCGAGCCCAATCGAGTTTTGTATTTAGGGCTCGAGCTTGGGCTCGATAACTAAACGAGCCATATTTCAGGCTCGGGCTCGGGCTCGTTAAGGCTCGGCTCGTTCGAGCTTTTTACCGAGTCGATCCCGAGCCGATCCCGAGCCGCTACGTGTCATTTACACCCCTACCCCCCCCCCCCCCTCATTTGAGCTAGAAAACTTCATTAGGTTCCATAATAATCGGCTGAGAAAAACTCGTCCTTCTTCGTTTTTTCTTTTCCCCTCTAGATCCAGCTGAGTCACCTGTACCTTCGTGTGTTTTTTAATTTAGATCCGGAACCTTTGCTTTGACCTTGTGTTTTATTCTCCTAAACTTAACACCATTCAACAAGCCCCTTTTCCTTTTAGTTTTGGGCCCCTCCTTTTAAAACAGTTAGCCCACATATTAAATAAAGTTGGATCTGCTTGGGTCGGCCCACTATCCTTTTCCAATTGTACAGGTTAAGTCGATGTGGTCCACCTCAACACCCAATACTGGTTCAAAAACCGAAGGGTTTTTGTCTGGTTCCACCAAAAAATAGCCATGCACTTTATCTTGAAATTCGTGTGAACCTTCCCCATGCATCAACGACCCACCGACTTCCTTTAACCCCTACTCTTCCACCGGAACTTCCTGCTCCACCACATTCCGGTCAGAACCCACCGCATCAACCACCATAGGAGTCGTCTCCACCCTTGGATCTGATTGAGTCTGATCAACATCCGATTCGATAACCACCAACTTATCGTTTATGAAATCAGGGACCCATCTACTAGTGCCTTCAGTTACCCAGCAATGGAACACTTCGTTACGCCATTTTATGATGATTTCCTCATCAATTTTCTTTCAATGCTTTGTTGATACACCTACGTAAAACCCCGGACATGTTGGTGTCAGCCATCCCGTTCTCAGCCTGCCTGACAATATCACCGTATGTAACCGCAATCTTTTCGACATTTTCTTCCGATCAGAGTATCAGTGGTAAACCCGTAATCTTTAACCAAGTTAGTCTCTCGTAATCAAGGATCTGCCCTGCCATCCGCACACCGATTCCAGCCATTCCCCCCACTTGTTTGCCATGGACATGAACTCGGACACCTTCTCTGCTGAGGACAGAAGTATCAACACTTTTAATCCGCCGAAGTAACGAACCTCCATTCTCAACCCCTTAATTTCTTTAAGACTCGTCACCAAGTTGCACAGGCGATAGTAGTTTTTAACCACCGCCACCACCGCCTTGTCTATCCATGCCTCCGGACCCTCGGCCGCCTTATCATCGAGTTGGAAGCATTTCAGACCAAACTCAGTTATGTCCTCCTTTTCCCCCATCAGAGATGCCTTGTAAGATTGGAACGTATGATCATTCCTCTTAACATTATTCTCCACTCGAATCTTATTTGACTGGCACTCAGAGGGTGTTTGGGATTGAGTTTCAAAACAACTTATTGACTTATTGGCTTTTTCAAGAAGCCAATAAGTCAAGAAGCTGTATGTGTAACCCAAAACTACTTTCTGTTTTGACTTTTGCTTTTAAGGGTTGAAAAGTTGTTTTTGAGAAGTTAGAAATCCTGGCTTTTGGCTTTTGACTTTTGAAAAAAAAAATTACAAATCTACCACCCATACAACCAATATTCATAATAAGTTAAGCGAAACACTTAAAAAAACAATCTATTCACTTTTTGACGTTTCTCATCGCAAAAGCTAATCCAAACACTTTTTTAAAACTCCTTTTCAAGGGTAATAAACCAATAAGCACTTCTGACCAAAAGCAATTTTGCATTTCCAAACTCAATCTCATTGCTGCTGATAACAGGTCCTCTCCTGATATTATCCTCTACAGGCCCTACCCTGGTTCCGCCGCCGCCTATGTGTCTGCTGTCTTCTTTACTGAACCTGGCAACTTGAACAAACACCTTTCTTCCCCACCCATTCATTCTAGTTATTTAACGCCTTCATGAGTTTGTCAACATCTTTGATATTTGTAAATCTCACGAAGGCAAATATCTTCCCAAACTTATCTTTCTTTCGAGCAACTTGTGCATCAGTCACTTGTCCGCACCTCCCATATACCTCCTTAAGATCTTCAGAAGTAACCCGATCCGGTAGATTAGAAATGAAAAATGACGTTGTCTGGCGCTTGTCCTGCCGGAATCTCCCCTTCCTCTAGTTGGCTCTCCATTTTTTCTTTTACTAGTGGGGTGCCCGCGCGTTGCGGCGGGTAACAATATTTAGGGCTTTTTGGTTGTTTAAGTGCTGATCATTAAGAGATCTGAATGGTTAAGAGGTTTTGAATGATTCAACCATACACCAAGTCTGAGTGGTTCAGCTCTTAACCATTCCATTCAAAGCCTTTTTAGTTGAAACAAACAGTCTGAATGCTGACCCATTCAGAGCTGAGTGGTTCAGGGAATCATTAAGAGACTACCAAATAGACCCTTAGATTGGTTAGGTTAAACAATAATCAATGACCGAAATATTTGTCTTGGTATGTGGTATAATCATTAGCAGGGCTTGACTGCATTTTCGGTAAAATTAGGAGGGCATGCTCAATATATAAAAATATCGGAATTTTTAGGTAAAAAAAATACACTACGAACAAAATGAGGGGGGGAGGTTGTGGCCCCAAATAAGTTCTGCCAGTGGGCATAACCGAATTAACCGATCAAATTATACATAATGTATATAGATTTCAACTATTAGATTATACAATTTCAAGATATTTTCCTTCCACGTATATACATATATATATATATATATCCAAAAAACACAGATTTGTAAACTATATTATAGTGTTTTTCATTAAAAAAAATCAAGTTGAGAACTATGTCAAAATGTGTATCTTCTCAATTAACAACTTATTACACAAAATTTTCTAAAAACACAAATGAGATAAAATTCTGACATTAATGAATAATATCGGCTGAGTAAGTGTAAACAATTTTTAAACAAAATTTTGAATTCAATAAATAAAAATATGTTTTTTACTACAATCGAATCTTATGTGCTAGCGGAAGCGTAAGCACATGAATATATACATATCAATAATTTATGTGATACGCTTAGTAAAAAAATAAGGTGACTGTGAGGAAGTGAGAACTTACATGTGCAAATATAACTTCTCACTTACTTTGTATTCGTTATGGTTATTACTTAACCCTGGCATATCATTTTTTTAAATTAAAAAAATTATAGCAATACTATAATCAAATTAAGAGGGACAAAATGCTCATTTATACAGTGTAATAATATTAAGAAAATATTAATATATAAAAAAGTTATGGATGTTTAAAATCATGGGAGTAGTTGGTTGAAATAAGGGTGAAAAGTGTAATTATTATTTAAATAAACAAAAGTTGAGTAAAGTTGAGGGACAAATGTGTAAGTATTGTATAAAAGACATATTACCCTCTAAAAATAGTTAATATGTGTATTGTGTGTTGTACTCTAACCCATTATAGTTGTAAAACTTAAATTATATGAGGTCATTAGAAAATGTATTATAAAATAGTATTGGTATAGAAGGTTTTGGTTCATTTTCGTTTGTTTTTTTGTTGTTGTTTTGATTATTACTTAATATTAACATATCATTTTTTTAAATTAAAAAAACTATGGCAATACTATACTCAAATTAAAGAGAAAAAAACGCTCGTTTATACGGTGTACTAATATTAAGAAAATATTAACGTATGAAAAAGTTATGGATATTTAAAAATCGCGAGGGTTAGTTGGCTATAATAATGGTAAAATGTGTAATTATTATTTAAATAAACAAAAGTTGAGTAAAGTTGAGGGCAAATGTGTAAGTATTGTATAAAAAAACATATTTGCCCTCAAAAAAGTAGTTAATATGTGCATTGTATGTTGTACTTTAAGCAATTATACTTGTAAAACTTAAATTATATGAGGTCATTGGAAAATGTATTATAAGATAGTATTGATATAGAAGCTTTCTGTTCATTTTCGTTTGTTTTCGTTTCGATTATTACTTAATATTAACATATCATTTTTTAAATTAAAAAAACTATGGCAACACTATACTCAAATTGAAGAGAAAAGAACGCTCGTTTATACGGTGTAATATTATTAAGAAAATATTAACGTATGAAAAAGTTATGGATGTTTAAAAATCACGAGGGGTAGTTGGTTATAAAAAATGGTTAAAGGTGTAATTATTATTTAAATAAACAAAAGTTGAGTAAAGTTAAGGGCAAATGTGTAAGTATTGTATTAAAGACATATTTACCCTTTAAAAGTGGTTAATATGTGCATTGTGTGTTGTAATTTAAGCAATTATACTTGTAAAACTTAAATTTAAGAGGTTCTTGTGAAATGTATTATAATATAGTATAGATATGTTTTATAGTCTAATATATGGTATGTTATATTAGAAGTTTATTTAACTTAGAGGCTAAGTTAGGGTTGAGTTCAATAGTCTATCTAATTGAGGTATGAAATTGTACACAACAGAATTATGGAGTTCACATAAATTAAAGAGTTGGTCTTTTGTTAGGATTAAATCACTTATGTTTCATCGTTTTCTTTTCTGGTTCACAAGTTTTCTTTCTGATTGAATGAAGGATTCTGGGCCAATAAAAGCGAGTTTAAACATAGATCGTAAGGTTGCACTTGATTATTTGGTACTTTGTCCAAAACGTTGTATACATTTAGACTTGCAAACATTTAACCTACACGTGTAAAAAAATTATGTTTAATACGAACGTATTAAAGTGTCATCTCGTTAATCACCAAGTTGCCACAAACATAATTTGTTTAGCTAACCCTGTCAGAAGGGTTTCACCTGTTTGTGCGGTTGACTTGAACTCAGTTAGAGTAAACCAAAACACGTTAATTTCGTGTTAAATATGTATCATTTTTATGTCGTGTTAGAAATTCACTCACATCTCAGGTGCGTCCGATTTTGAAGGGAACCTGCAGCGGCACATGTAGGTGCCTGGGACGTTGCGGGTTTGGTTGGCTTTGTATATGGGGGGGTGTTTTCATGGGTTATGATGATAGGTGCAGGGCGTTATCAAGTAAATCTATAGAAAATCGATCCATTGGATTATTTGAGTTAATAAAACATCTAGACAGACCCAAAAAACATGCTCTAGGAAAATGCCAGAACCTTAACGCAACTGTAACTAACCGACACAAAATGATGACAAAGTTGTTCATTTTTATCAGAATTTCAACTAAAATCTGCCTGAGTAGCGCCACGTAGAGCTCGTGAGAACCTTAGAATGCAGGAAGAATTTCAGGAAATCAATCTCCAAAAACTGCATCAAGAAGATTGTTAGAAGCCTCGCTTCCTCCCATATCTTCAAAAAAACTGTTTTTGGCGTCATTTTCTCTTTTAAGCTTGCGTTCTTCGGTGACAGATTCTGCTGTTTCAGTGCAGAAGTTACGCCCCACCTTATGCACCGGTCTTTCTGCTACAACAAACTTGTTCCCATTACGGGTTCGCTCAGGGAATCCTGCCCAGACTGAAGAAATAAAACATCCATCAGACAGTAAATTATAGCAAGCTTTAAATAACTATAGAAAAGATGTAAACTTGTTAAAGTTTAGCTTAATTGTTAATCAAAATGTTTAGGTTTGTTTTTACAGGAAATGAAATAATAAGATGTGACCTTACAGTAAGGGTGTGAATTTTTGACACAACACAAACCTAACAGGAATTTGGTATAGTCAGTTTATGATCGGGCCCACACATTGACCCATTTAACTTTGTAAAAAGAAAAGAATGTGTTTTGTACCATAACTTAAATTGATTGGGTATGTTAAGGCATTAAAAGATAAAAGAAGAAATGAGCTTTAGGTGTTATAGTTTAAACCATAATTATTTTATATACATGTCTATTTTTGTTGCAGACACTTTTTTAGAATACGAAAAAATAAATATATAGTAATAAATTTCAGATTAGACGGCTGTGTTCATTTCAACCCTGCTTGTGTCGTGTTTGGGCTCATGCAGCTGACACGCCTTTTAGGTGCGTGTCAGATTTCTAGGTCCGTGTCAGGCTTGACCCATTTGACACATTCACCTTATGGTAGGTACCAAATGGTTATTATGCCCGGTGATGGTCAAGGAATTGGTGAAACAAAGAGCATCCACCACCAGGTGTTGACAAATTCTCACAATGAAACGTAGCTCATATTCTTCGGCTGGGATTATGTTATATGAGTAAAAAAATGATGCTGAGATCATCAAAACTGAGAATGGGCAACTTGGTAAATTGGGATTGAAGTCAGATTAGCACAGTTTTGTTTTCTAATTAAATAGCATTCTTAACTTTTATGTACAATAGTGACTAGATATACATCCATACCGCAATTGTTATTTTAGGTCAATCAACAAGAGATCTTGTTTATAAAATTATATCTTCAGGCATTATAAACAACGTAGTTCTATCATCAGTTCATTACATAATATTATAAAAAAAATAGTTAAAATAACTCACAACTTGTCATGTAAAACTCTATTTGAACATTTATCAAACAATCATTTTCCATCACAGAAGGTTAGAACAGTAAACTTGTATTATTCAGCACAAAAAGTTAAGCAATCATTTATCAATCAGATGTTTATAAAGCATAACACTTTTCAGTCAACATCTGTTCCAGATAGAAGGTTTAGCCGTCATCTTCTATCACCCTCAAACAAACAATTGTTCATTTATCATTTTACTCTGGACGGACCAATGTATTCACTTGGGTCGAGAGTATGTGTATGGAGTTCATGGTGCTAATTAAGATCCTAATAATAGTATGATAACTTGGGAAGACGTGTAAATGAGCTCAGCCTTTTGAGCTACTCGAGATCAGAACACTAAAGACCTGAATCGAGCCAGGCTTAAAAGAGCTTGATCCCAAGCTCAAGCTTATATTGAGACACATTTAATAAACGAGCTCGACCCTGAGTTGACTAGCTCCTTAGCCTAAACAGGGCTAATTTATAGATAACATTTAGTTAGTTAAATAATAATAATAATATATATAAATTATGATAACAATAAATGAATAAATTCTATAATGCTAAATACAAAAAGTATAATTATAAATATACATATACATATAATACTAAATATAAATGTGGAGAAATATTATAATTAAATATTAATAAATAATAAACGAGTAGGCCTGAGAGCCTAAGCAGAGCTCAAGCTTAAAAAAACTACTCACAAGCCAAGCCAAACTCAAGCTTTAGACGTAGAGATCTAAACAAGCCGAGCTTGAGCTCGAGCTCTCTAAATTTAAACGAGCCAAGCTTCAGTGAGCTCACACTCGGCACATTTACACCCCTAAAACAGAATCTACAATTCACTATACAGATTACACCTTCCCAGTTTCACCATTATTGAGGGGCTTTCCCAGCAGCCCGGTCATGTAATGTGACTAATGTCTTTGGGCGCGCTTTTTCAAACCTAGGTATAATCACTTTGTGTTCTTTTCAACTTAAAAGTTCTATATAAAAATAAGGCGAATTTACCTGCAAAGTGATGTAGAATGATGGAAGCTGCAACAGTAACATTTAGAGAAGCGGTACCACACCCATATTGAGGTATATACACAAAATAATCACAAAATTCACACTCTTTAGCAGATAACCCACTGCCCTACAAACAGATAACAACAGTAGAGTATCATGCACATGTTAGATAACAGGTCAGGTCAGGTCAGGTCAGGTGAGAATAATTGATTATTTCATAACCCACTGCCCTACAAAACAAAATGTCCAATATCCTTACAAATCTTGTACTATTTCCAAAACAATCCTTTTTTTCAGAGAAAATTAGGCAGAATGTTTTATGAACTAGAATTAAACTTTGAAAGATTGTGACCCGTTTGCCATGTTTTCCTTTTTAGTAACCTTTTACTTTTATATCTTGCCGTTAAAGATAAAACATAACCTGAGTCGACCAATTTATAAGTAAATGATCAAACCGCTATTTCAATTTCACAGAAAGCACAATAGCGACTCAACCTGATTGCTAGGTAAATCAAATTGATCAAAATTTCAAAGCCGCCTGACATGTTCATCAGATTTACACACTTTTTCGGTAAGATGCTAATTTGAGGAATGGCTTTGGGTTCCCAGGGACTGTAAGATTTTGTTCTATCTAAGAGTGTAAATCAGTCTGAGCTTGACTTGTGAGTAGGTCTTCAAACAATTTAATAATTTATACATAATTACAATAATTATGTATGATATAACATAAAGTATTTAGTTATTTCTATCATGATTCTGTACAATAATAGATCTCGTGTTCTATTTTCTTAGGACCATTTGATTAACGATTCAGGTCGTATTAGTCTGACTCCTCAACAACATAATACTTCTACACTAGTACTACTACAAACACAGTAAATGAGTGTATGACCTGATACTCCAAATTCAATGTGCCCGATCAGGTCATACGCTCATACTCACAAAATCATTACAGAATTGTATTTGTACTATAAATATACTAAATAAAAATTGTACATATAATATGCTCGTTTAGGCTCATGAGCCTACTCGAGCTCGTTTACACACTTATTTTTAGGCTTGAACTTATTTTAGCTCAGCTCCATTCAAACTTTCAGGCAGCCAACCTAGAGTAGCTCACGAGCGTCTTGGCATGATTCATTTACATTTTACATCATATTTCTCTCAGAACAGTGACTCGTAAGAGTTACCAACAGACTCAACTTGAACGAGTCAATCAATAACTCATGAATCAGAGCACGAGTCAGCACATTTACTAATCACCAAAGTTGAGATGTAAATCAACTAGTACCACTTGATTTCAAAACTTTAATACCATATAAGTTGAAAGTATTACACTAACTGCCCAATTTATTTTAACACACAATCAGCATTATAAACACCACATAAATGCATGTAAAACTAGAATCACATACCTCGTTGCCGAGCAGGAAAGCTGTGCTTTTCCTAAACGGGTGACTGCTTACAGCGGTAGCGTCATCAGTAATCTCAACCCCACATATATCAATATCTTTCTCCTGTAAACATTCTGTCAAATTTCAAAACCTATTCTCTAAATTTAAGAGACAAAGATAGATAAATTCGTTTCCTTGTGGAGTTACTTAGCCGGGTCCAACAAGTCAACAAAATATTGTTTGAAAAGCCTTAGTTTTATTATTAAAAAAGAACTAGCTGCACAACTTTTTGCCCGTTAAGTTAAATGATACAAAAAAAGAAAGATATATCGGTTTCCTGGTTTCCTTGTGTAATACTGTAATTACTTAGCCAAGTCCGACGGTACCATATAGGGGTGAAACGAGCGAAGCCAAGCCCGAGCTCGACTAGGCTCAAGCTCGGTTCAAGCTTTGTTTTCAAAGCTTGAGCTCGACTCGTTAAATAGTTATTAGAGCTGTAAACGAACCAAACAAACACGAACAAGGCTTTGTTCGTGTTTGTTTATTAAGGTGTATTGGACAAACAAACCACTCATGAACACACTAACGAACGAAATTCTATGTTTGTGTTTGTTTGTTAAGGAAATTCAATTGTTTGTGAACTGTTCGTGACCACGGGGTTTGAACAAAAACAAACATTTAATACGCAACTAAACGACATTGTTAACATTAACCATTAGACAAAGTAGATCCACTAAACGATAAGTCAAATTAAACCTAGACCTAATTATACAAAATTACTTAGACATGAATACATGATAATCCTAATTCATACATTCATAATTATCCCAAAAAATGTAATGATTCTTGAATGCCTAACTTCCTTAAATTCTTCGTATTATCTTCGATTTCTTAAGAACATTTAAAATCAAGTATTAACTAATAAGGGTACATAAACTTGCATAATAACTATGCAGGTAAAAAGCATGTCGCATCTTCAATTGCCTAGTAAGGAATCAAAATAAAAGACAGTTTTCCATTAGTTTAGTACCACCAAACACTACAAAAGATGATGTTTTAGGAATGCAAGAATTATCAAATTATTTACTTAAATAATTATGTATAAGGGGAATATTAGGTGAAAATAATTAATCTTTAGGTGGAAATAAAAGTTAGTAGGGACCAAGGCAAATTCAAAAAATAAAAACTTTTAAGTTTTAACTAATGAACATAAACAAATAAACACAAACACATTGCGGAACATTCATGAACGCATTTGAACGGAATTTTTTTGTTCATTTATTAAACAAACGAACATAAACGAACTTCCCACCGAACGGTTTACAAACCGTTCGCCGAACAATTGGTTTGTTCACAGCCCTAATATTTAGTAGTTCATATATTAAATAAAAATAATATAAATAATAGGCTCATTTGAGCTCCCGAGCTCCATTAAGTGAAGCTCGGGCTCCTTTACTAAACACGCTTATATTTAGGTTCAGGCTAGACTCGTAAACAAGTTTAAAGAAGCTCCGCTTGGCTATTTTTAGGTTCAGGATCGGCTCGTAAACAAGTTAAAATAAGCTAAGCTTGGATATTTTTAGGTTCAGGTTCGGCTCGTAAACAAGTTTAACTAAGCTCGAGTTGGCTCGTTTACTAAATAACTTTAAACGAGGGGCAAATATTATTAAATATTAACAGAACTAATGTTACACTAAAGCTTGACTTATTATGTTATTAAAAAGATTAGCGGCCCAACTTGTTGCCCGTTCAGTTAAATGATAAAAAAAAGATATATATAGAGAGAGAGAGACCTTGAGGAAGAGACGGGCATCGGAGAGAGAGTAAAAATGACGGAAAGGGAGGTGGGAAGTGGAGCCGTGGCTGCCGAATGAGTTGAAGTCACGCCGCCCGACGAGGATGAGCTCGGAGACGCCGAATGCAGTGGCACTGCGAGCTAATGTGCCAACATTGTGCCTCTTTGCTATATTGTGTATCACTACGTAACTCTTGTAACCCTCATTGTTATTGTTATTTTGGCTTTGATTTGGATTTGGAGTTTGTGTTTGGTTATGATCTCCCATTGTGTTTGGAAGACAGAACCCTAAACCCTGTTCGGTTAATTGATTTTGTAACTGGTTTTGTTGTGACATTTTTATATTAGCACCTTTGTGGTTTCACTAAATAACATACCGGTCCTTTCACCTTTTAAATATACTCATAAGTATTAAAAATCATGAATTAATCGGTGATTAATCGCTAGTCCTTACTTTATTGATTAATTTTGAGTTAATCACTTAATTAATCAATGTCATGATTAATCACCGAAGAGTCGGACCAAATGGGTCCTAGTCGAACCTAAAAAACTCAAAATTTTAATTACGTTAAAAAAATGAATTCGAACGAGTCAAAACTGGAGCAAATTCAAATAAAACAAGCTCTTACCTCAAAATTGGATGATAATCCAAGCTTTATAAGCAAAATCGACAAAACTCCATGAACCCTAGTTGCGTCTTATGGTTCCTTACGATGAAAGAAGGAATAAGGAGGAAAAAACGGAATATGATGAACGATAGAGGTTATTAGGGTTATTTAAATTTAGGTATTTTAATATTAACCCCCCTCCATATTCACTAATTTATATTTGACCCTTAAACTTCTAAATTTATACATACAAGGTATAAAATTAGCATTATATATGTATAAATTTGAAAAAATATATATATAAAAATCAAATCCGATTAATCCCTAGTTGGTACCCCACCGGCCGACTAACGCCTAACAAGTTCTACAACACTGCTAGTAGACCATGAGGTATACCTTCAACCATGAGGTATACCTTCGTCTCACATCCCTAGTTGGTACCCACCGGCCGACTAACGCCTAACAAGTTCTACAACACTGCTTGAATCATACCTAGGTACGATTCATGCGCTTGAGTCTTCGTTAAAAGTACACTCTACCGGATAGTTCGTTCTTACTAATCTGATTGTTTAAGTACAATCAAATTAGCCAAAAGTCACATAATCGTCTTCTCTATTACAATCCAATTCCTCTACTATTTAATACCTAACAACCTCTAAATTCTGTTGTATATCAATTAGGAAATTAGGTTTTTTACGCTACAATAATCTATATTTCCCCAAGAAAAATTGGAGAATGGATTTATTTTCTTTATCATTGCCAGTCAACAATGCCAAAAACTTTTATGGCATCTATAATCTATAACTTATAATAAAAGAATTGAGTTTTTATGAGGTGGCATTCAATGAAGGCCTCAACCCCCCCATTGAATATGCCATGTGGCACCTTGAGGTGATAGTATTGAATTTATTATTTTAATAATCTGATTTTAATCTATATAAAAATTAAATTGAGTTATTTTAGGAAAAAAGAATTTAAAAACGAATTTAAATTTTCCTCTCTTATGTTTCCTCTTATAATGTTTAAACGTTAATATCTTTTATATACGAGATTTTTTAAACAAAAAAATTAAACCAAATTAACGAACGTTTTATTATCTTTCCAACAAGTACCACAGTGCTATTTAAAAAACGGAGAAAAAAACGACTATTTTTTTGTAGGGTTTCGTTCATACAGGAAAAAAAACACAACGTGTTCAGGTTAATCATTAATCATGTTTTTTCTTTTAAACCAGATTCTTATCTGTGATGTTGAAATTCAGCCCAATCGTCATGCTATCATTGGAATTTTACTCTTTTAAAGATGGATAGGTATACTTCATCAAGAGAAGCTAGGAGAAAGAATCGCGCAACAATGTAACACATGGTGTCACCTTATAGCAAGGTTATTTTTTTATTTATTTAATTACAAGAGTAATAATTATTACTATTAGTATTAGTATTATTAGAATGATTATATTTTTCAACCCCGGGAAACTCCCGGGATAAAAGCTAGTTAATCATAGCTGCTTCAACTCAATTTATTACCAAGGTAAGTTTGAGCCCAAGAACAAAACAATCAGTGTTAAATAGATATTGTTATTTCTTCAATTTTTTTAATAATAAACATCCATAAGGTCTTCATTTCTTTAGCTTTATTATTTTTTTTAATATTTATTTCATTTCTTCAAACTTGCTGAGTTACATCAAAATAGAAGGTAGACGGGCAACAAACTGCACCGTCACCTATTTCTTTATTTATATTATTAAATGATTACTCAATAATAAATTACAAAGGTACGATATCTGGAAAAAAATCATTTAGAAGTTTACAAACTATAATTGCAACCGAGCCTGAATATTTGGACATTCAACGTATATTAATTTACAAAGATAGATCTTAGATCATGTTGCTCATGTATAGCGAATAAAAAATACATGATTCGAATAAAGTTTAAGGATCAAACGTTGGAACTTTGTCCCAAGGAGTATTAGTTTTTGCCTGAAACAAGGCCCTTTTTACAATACCTCTATAAGGATCCTCGTTTCGCTTCTTAATTAGATATGCAATGTTCGTTTCAACCATGCGCTTCACTTGCGCGTACAATGCTTGCGAATTTTCTTTGTCATTCAAGATCTTCTCCAATCCCTTTGTTTTTATAGGTTTCCCGAATAAATAGTAAAACCGACCAGGTATTTTGGGTATAACCAAAGGCAAATGAAGTTGTTGGTTAGCAACCTCCCCTTCCTCATCTTGCCTGTTATGTTGTGTCACGTTTAAATGCGACAAATGAGTGTCGTTTATTTACTATGGGTGACTAGTTAGGTTTGACGAAAACCTGGGGCGAACCGTTAACTACGGCTTCCCGAAACGACAAACCAAACCCGGGTTGGAAGGGTGTGTCGGCCTGTGTTAGTGGTTTAAAACAATTTTTGTATTCAAAAGTCAAAAACCGTTAGTTTTGTATTCAAATTTTTAAATAAAAATGTTCGTTCATGAATATTTTATAATATATTACGGAAATGAAAAATAAGTAAATAAATAAAAAGGGGTTAAACAATGCAGGTTCCAAGTTCGAAACCTTACCGGATATTGTTTTGAAATAAGACATTTCACTTAAACTACTTGACAAATCAACTTATCCAGTTTCATGAGGTGTAAACAAAAGTAAAATTTACCTCAAAAGAAGTGACTTTTCATTAAGCTCCTGTAGATGGTTGTTGAGTGCAGAATGTTCATCTGATCGTTATAATCCGCTATCATCTGCACACATTTAGGATATTTAATACACTAGCATGCATGGAGAAACTACATGTACACTTGAGGCAAGACTGAAACTGAAACCTATTGAAGACTACAACTAAATCTAAGAGCCTAAACCAACTTGTAAACACAGAGAATGATACACCAAACTCAAATATTTGTATCAACTCTTCTTCTGTAAGAAGATTCAGCAAGTGGTGGTACTAGATTTAAGTACACTTTCTTTCTAACCTTCTATGTGACACTTATTAATCCAACTAAGTCAGCGTAACTCCGATTCACGGCTCTTTAACTTGTCATCCTTCATAGCGTACCCTAATCTTTAAACTTAACATGCCTAAGATAGTGGATGGATCTAGTGGCATGTTCACATTTAGTGAGCTTGGCAAACAAGACACCTTTGATGATTGGTTCAGTGATTCTATCTAGCACCAAACAACAAACTGTCATAAAAAGAACCAAATAACTCCATTAATAGTTGTCACATACTCACATGACTTTGTTCATTATGGTTGAAAAGGGAAGGCAGCAGGCATAGTTTTCACAGAGCGTTACACCGTTACCTCAAATATATTTGTTCCGGATGTATTTTAATAAAGAACACCATGCATAAGTATGTAATGGTACCTAGCCCTAAAGTCCTACTTTGAGAACGAAGTTTCAGCTTGTAGTCAACCCACGAGTTCATTTGTTGCAAGTACCGAAAACTTGTGCTTAATGCTCGCCACATTTATTTCCCCGTGATCAATACCAGGGAACATCATGTTTTTTACCTAACTAAATGTGGAAAGCATAAGGATTGTGGTTGTGCTGTTAGTACCGTTTGTTTAACAAACCGTTCTATTTCATTCTTGTAAACATGATGCTACTTATATGGCCTTATGCTCAGAGGTTGGGTGCGTTATTTGAGGTGAATGTAGTGCTTATGTTCCTGGTGCTTTCCATTCTGGCATTAGCCTTTGCAGCCTTAAAACACTCATATGTTCCTCAGTCCCCCTACACTCATTTGTTTCAAATCATTACACCTTGTCCCTAACAGATGATATTTGGGAACCATGGGTCACAACAATTTTATAATTGTATCATCTTATGCAGATAAAGACAACTATTCTATACTATTCAATTAAACTATACTAACCACTTTGAATTGGGCCTCTGAATTTGCAATTATTTCAACATTGCCCCTTGCCCCTCGACATAACAGCCGACTACATCAAAGGAGATCAAGTTTGATTTGAGCAAGAGAACACTAGAGTTTTAACAAGTGACGGGAACCTTACATTAAGGTGATTGAGGTAGCAAAAGCCAAACATGACAAGTGGACACGTTTTTTTATGTATAAGATCATGCACAAAAGGGCAAAGTTAATTCTTACTTCCGATACATCATCTTCCCCAATGGATCCGAAAGGTATAATGGTAGCCCCACATTTTGCTGCCATCCTTACGAATTCTTGTTGTTCAGGCCAAAATAACTTGTGTACTTCACCCTGAAAAACACAAAATACATAAGACGGTTTAAGGATGTAACCATAAGGGAGGGAACGAGTGATAAGAAAATAAAAAAGAAATGGCAGACCAGACCTTACGGTGGAGGGCCTCACGTGCGCCACCAGGATAAAGCAGCACGTATGATTTATTTGACAACAATTTGAAAAGATTGATTGCAGAGACGGGCAACATACCAAATACTCTCAACAAAATGGAAATACCAGGTATCCCAGACTCGGTATCTAATTGAAGATTTTGTGGGTGACCTAACCCACGAAGCATTATGCGTTTTTCTTTCAAAAACGCTAGAAAGAGTATAAAAGATCAAGCCCCAAGAGCATGTGATTGCCAACAAACAATACAGGGCCGTCGCTTGGAATCCCCCCCAAACCAGTCACTATTTTTCCATCCTCCAATGTCGAAAGCATTACCGGACTGGTAGCAAGATGGAACCACCTGCATTTCATCGTTTCATCAAGCTGTTTACACAATCATGTTATTAGCCTCCTGAAGCTACAAGCATTCATAACTAGAGTTAAGCTTAATAAGGGGACAAATTGACTAGAAAACTTTTTTGGGTCCATAATAACCATTAGGGATAACTCACCCACACCAATTCCATTTCCATGCTAACAAGTGGGACAGGTAAAGACACAAACCAATGGAAGTTTGGACTCAAACATGAAACCTCTACTAGAGGGATAAAGTATAATGATTTAGAAAACAATTAATGAAAACAAAACGAACATGAACATGTGTTATACCTATGTCCTTTATATTCCGTTCTGAATTCTGACATATTAGGAGGGATATAATCTTTAATATTATCATGATATGACGTGTGGCGGTACTTTGCAGAACCTTTAATTAATGTCAACAAATTATTATTCCTTTTCTGCACAAAAAATACAAACAAATGAGCTTATATCTATTGATATTAAATATGTGTCAAAATGAAAGGGACAAACATAAGAATTTGCATACCAACAGGAATTTGTGATCGTTGCCTTTTACGATGCATATTCTGCAGTTGTGCAAAGATTTCTTTAGCCTTTGTGCTTCATCTTTACTAGGGAGGAGCTGATCCTTGAAACTGAAATGTTATGGCAATGGTTAGAAATTAGAATATGTTAGGGTTACGATTTTTTCTACGTCTATAATCTATATATACGTGTACATCATATCATACAAATTATCACTATAGGGTGTACTCTCTCTGTTAGTGTTAGTCCGTCCTATGAACAATATAGGATATCTTTATTGTGCAATGTGCATGATCAACTGAAGACAGTCACAAACATCTGGATAAACCGAAGAAAGAAGGAACCTGGCCAACACCAATACTTCAGCTGTAACATCCTGAAGATGTGAATTCGCATACGCAGCAGCTGATTTAAGTAGTTTCAATCTCCAAATAAGAGTGTTTTTTGGTAATAAATCACCTAAACCCTGCCAAGAAATAAAAATGTAATAAATGATAAAATCAGCCTTAAGTATACATACCACAAAAAGCTTACAGGAAAAGCACACCTACCCGTATCGCAGATAAGAAAAATGTGCTCAAAGCACCATAGAGTACATTCGGTAGAGCCTCGAGAAGAAATAGAAAAGTTGGAAGCCGTGACCTCTCGAAAGAAGTTGCTGAAATACTTGCCCCCAAAGATTAAGTTGGATGATTGAATGTATTTATAGGTGGCAATTTCAACCTTTATTGATGAATAGATTCATTTTCATCTTCAAGAGGCCAAACCGATAAAAACAGAATAATACTTAAAAAGGATAGAGCTCAAACAGATAAAACCAGTCGAAACTTACAAAAAGTGTATTTCAATGCACAAAACCTCCAAAATCATGTTACCCAACCGGCCTTATCTGACAAATTTGCCACCTATAATTGAACATAAAGTAGACTTGCAGTTTAAAATTGTACCTGGATTCGCTAGTATAACTACTAAGTCAACTGTAGGATTACGGGCAGCAACTGAAATAGCTAAACACCCACCAAAGCAATCTCCAACCAGATAAATCGGCTTCTTGGGAGATGAAGCATGCTCAAGTCTCACAGCTTCTTCAACAAATTGAACCAAATCTTCATACAGCAAAGCAGTTTCTTTAAGCATTAATGGCTATGTAAGTATGAGCTGATAGCTATATGAAGATAAATACCTTCAAGTGGTGCTCTATTTTGGACAGGAATATGCAAGCATCTAACTTCAAAAACTCTGCAATCAAGCAAATATGTGATCATGGTTATTGAAGATGAAGAACGTATGGAATTTCTTTTTATCTAGAGTTATGCGCCTGAGAACAATTTTGAATTATCATAGGTAAGCGTGTTTACGAATTTCAACCTTAAGCGGGTTGAATTGCAAATTGCAATTCAAAATCTTGTTATATAAGAACATAGTTTCAATGAATAAAAGCATGATGATCAAAGGTGACTTACTTCCCAAGAGCTTTCTCGTGCAAAAGGAGTCCCAATCCAAGTCCGTCCAATCCTGAGTACGTCAGCACACCAAAACTTGTTTAACAACAGTTTGAAGTTTGAACCTCAAATTCCATATATCAAAAAGGAGTACTTACAACTTTACAGAACTAAATATAATAATGCTCATAAACATGAAGCCACAAGTTAACAGAACATAATTGTTGTCATCATCATAATGCAAAATAATGTGACTTTAACCCCCTTAAAGGTCACTGCCTGGTCCCAATGGCTTGGTTTAGAATACTGTGCGTATGTGCCTGAGGTGTGCCTGATGCACGAGGCACACAAGGCGATCAGGAAATGCCCCAGTGCCTTAAGGTGGCGCCTAATGTACATCTAGATCAATCTTGGTCAAAATTGGGGTATGTAGGCATAGGAGGGTGATATGTAAAAGCAAGTAAAGGAATAAGAGATTATGAATGGTTTACTTGTTAAAAAGGCTAATATGTAAAAGAGACGAGACATATTCAACTTTCGGTTGTAAATAAAGCTTATTTGGTTGTAAAAAGAGCAACGCTAGCGTATGTGAAGCTCTCACCTCGCCCCTCCGAGCATCTCGTGCCTTTTTAAACCAAGCCCATTGGTTAGCAGAGTACCAGTGGCGCCCGTGACCTTGAGTTTTCCAATAACTTACATGAAACAAAATATCTATCGCGTTTAACATTCCAATTAGTTATCTACAATCATTCACCTGGCAAATACAAAAGAACCGGCGAATCCTTCAACGGTCTACCACATGCAACGGGACCAAAACCACCGCAGCGGTCCTGCATCAGATTTACTAAAATCCTTAGCTAATTTAAAATAATCTTCATCACTCTGAGTCCCATATCCATCATCCCACAAAGCTTCAAGGTTCTCAAAAACATCTTCCTTTCTCTTCTTTCCAACATCTTCATAACTTAGCCTCCCATTCTCGACACCTTCAAGGCGGCGTCTAAACGATTCGGGCAATAATAGTTTAGGATCCTGACTAGATAAACTCCTAACAAGAACTTGTGACCTGGATTTACATCTTGCATTTAGGCCTACATGTGGTGGAACACAAAAACCGTTTGCAGTTAATATCATTGTCTCTACAACTAATCAGCTGAATTGTTTAGGTTATAATAATAAAGTGATAAAGAAGAAACAAAAGTGAAGATTAAAATAGATTATGAATACGATAAGTTCTATGATGTGATTTAAATGGACGGCAAAAGAATGTATGTATGTATGTATATAAATAATGATAATAAAAAAAATTGATGGAAATATGTTGATAATACCTGAGAGGGAAATTGCAGTTGAAGAGATGACGGTGGAGCTTTTCAGCTACCGTACTTAGCCTCAGCCCAGGACACAAGCTACATTACATGCAGGAGAATTAAACTAAACCAGTATTTTGCCCGCCACGGCCGCACGCGATCGAACCGTGCAGTAACACACAAAGTATAAAACACAACGGGTAAGATACAAAATAGTTTTTATACCGACAAATACATAAAAATCCGCATGTAAAAATAGTTTTTTTCAAGTAAAGGTACAAAAATGGGTAAACTCGAAACTTTAGAAACTCGAGAGAAAAATTTTTGAACATGTCAATAAATTAGTTTTTTTTTAATAGATATTAGCCAACGAAGAGGTTATGAAGTAGTAGTCTAGAGTTGAAATTGCAATTATTAAAAGTTAAAGGCGTAAAATCAAAGTAACATTGCATGGCTAAATACGACAAAGTTTGAAAGTTGAAATATATGGTTGGTGGGAAAATATTTCACCAACATTCCCTTTTAGGATAGGGATAATTTATCAAATCTTTTATAACCGGAGTGTATGTAGCCAGTTCGGGCAGGGGAGGGAAATCGGGTAGTGGTAGCTGGTGATAGTTAAAAATGATGATGAGTGTTGTGTTTTTAATTTATTTATTTTTAAATTAAAATAAAAAAAAGGTTTTAGGGTAGTGTTGTCATCTATTAGGCTATAGTGGAGGAATGAGAACACCACCCCCATGCCCATGGTTCGTCAAGATCGTGGAGATTTTTTTGGATGCCACATACCTCTATTTCTCTCTTCATGTAGTGTAAGGATCATAACCTAGGGCGGTGATAGAAATGAAATGGTGATGGAGTTAAGGACCATTACCACACCTAATGATCTTAAGGTGTTTTAGGTGATTAATGGTAACAATGAAGTGCATGGCGGACGGGGTTGAGCCAATAGGCTCACGAGTGTAAAAATACAGAGGCCCCATTTTAATTTTTTTTGCTATATATGTATTGTATTTTTCATAAGAAAAGCCTTGAAGTTAAGTATGTTCAAGTAGGCCTGTAAACGAACCAAACGAACACGAACACAGGCGTGTTCGTGTTTGTTCATTTAACTTTAACCGAACACGAACACGAACACATAATCGAACACATTTTTGTGTTCGTGTTCGTTCATTAAGAAATTTGTCTTGTTCGTGTTCGTTTATGTTCGTTCATTTAAACCTAAACGAACAGTTCATGAACATAAGCGAACACAAATGATCAATATAAACGAACACAAATGAACATAAACGAACACAAACAAAAACAAGTTAATAATGATTCATGAACATAAATGAACGTTAGGGTTAGGGTGGAGAGCGGCTGATAAGTGATATGTTTAGAATGTTAGGGTTAGGGTTAAGTTTTTAGAACATATGAATTAAGGTTACTTAACAAAAGGAAATAAATAATAAAAATAAAGTTAAGTTTAATTAAACGAACATAAATGAACGAACATAAACGAACGAACATAAATGAACGAACATAAATGAACGAACGTTCATGAACATAAATGAACGAACACAACGTGTGTTCATGTTCGTTCGTTTAATTAAACGAACAAAAAAATGTGTTCGTGTTCGTTCATTTATTTAAATAAACGAACATAAACGAACTTCCCGCCAAATAATTCACGAACAGTTCATGAACGTTCGGTTCGTTTACAGGCCTATGTTCAAGTGTTCAATTTTAAGGAAAAAATTAATTCTCCTAACTATAAACTTTTTAGTTTATAATTATCGGTGATAGACTCGATTAAAGGAGGAGATTATATGTTTAAAATGGCACTAACTATTTCATTCGCTTAGAACTCCTAGAACATTGGGTTGGCCCTGAGTGCATAATTGGAGGAATTCAGGGTTCTCTCATTGAGCACTTTTCCTCCCTTATGGTTTGATGGTATACGCCCTATAAAGCGTTCTAAGTTGCCCCATTCTCCTATGTAGGTCATGTACATGCAGTCACACGGAAAATATTTTTAGGACATGACCGGATGTTAAACAGGTCCACTAGTCGATCCTGTCAGACCAGACGTAAGAACCGGATAATGTCATAAATATTATAAAAAAATAGGGTAAATTGGAAAGAATTCAATCAATTTCGGAATAAAAAAAATAATCTTGGGGCCAAAATATGGTTGGGAAAAAGGAACAAATGATGATAAAATAAAATAAAAAGAGTTAATAGCCAAAATTGTCTCTATGGTTTGGTGGTTTTTCTTAGTCCATCCCAATATCAAACTAATTGCCAGAACAACCTGGTAGTTTCATGAAATCCTCCAAAACAGTCCAATTATTTTAACAGAGTTAACTGAACCCAGTTAAGTCAGGGGCAAAATTGTCCATTTACCTCACATTTTTATATTCTTATTATCTTCCTTAATCCCCACCATTCCCTTCCCTTTGTACCAGTCACCCACATCTACATCCTCTCTCTCTTTCTCTCTCTCTCTCTCTCTCTCTCTCTCAAACACACTGTCACACACACACACACACACACACCCCTCTCACGTCCCTGTCTTTCTCACTCTGTCACACATACACAACCCTCTCAACTCCCACTCCCGGCATCACCTTCGATCACCACTCTCTCCACAACCACACCCACACCCACACCCACACCCACCTTTTCTCACCCCTCCTCTCACACACACGCGCACACACACACACACACACACACTCCATCCACTGACTGCCTCCCACCTGCAACCATCTCTCACTCCAACGCCACACCCACTTAATTCAGATATGAAACGATGTGACACCCGGCAAAACTCAGGTTAGCACTTTTAGAAACATACAAGTCTACCTTAGCGAAAACATTTATTTAACGTACATGACTCGGTTAGTTGAGTCGGTTTACACTTACATATTGTCCAGGGTTCAATGATTCGGGGAATCATTGAGGGAAACATATGCACACACGAGTCTTGAATCTCGTTGTTGGTGAAATTACATAATCGGATTAAGTAGCAAGTATGAAATGTTTTCGTATATGAAATGCAATGGTGAATACGTGTTTATATGATAAGATAAGGATAACATATGTTAGGAATGCATGATTATGTGTTAGGATGTGTTAACATGTGTTAAAATAGAGTTAACATGTGTTAAAATGGGTTAAAATAGGTTAAAATGGCAAAATCATAGAAGTTTGGAATCCAGGAACTTGGTTCGACCTTAAGGGAAGTCGAACCAACTTTCTGAAAGCTGATTCGACCCTCATGAAGGTTGAATGAGAACTAGTTCGACTCTGCAAGGGTGCGAACCAGATCTGACTATAAATACTACATTTTGCAACTTTTTCATCATTTCACAACCTAACTCGCTTCCAAGTGCTCTATCTCAACCCCAAACCTGTAGGAATGAGTTTTTTAACCTCGTTTTTTAGATCCTAACCTAAAAACAAGTTCCATAACATAAACAAGAGAAGATTTAAGGTGTCTTCTTCATCTAAAACCTTTTTAATCAAATTTTATTCGTTTTTATCAAACAATAAATGTCCAAATGTGATTTAAATGAGTTTTCATGGATAAAAATCTTTCTAACATCTTTCTAAACTAAATCTATTCATTAATAATGAGTTTTCATACAAAAATCCTTATGTTAATGATGTTAAATGATTATTATGTGTTATATGATGGTTGAATGATGAATAGATGATATGTTAATGATCTAGGACTGTTTTAGATGATGATGTATGGTTATTATAAGGTGCAATTGATGATTGATGGATTTTCACCCAAATTTGGGGTTTTATGGTTAAATTTAAGGTTTGTTCTTGATATAGTTGATGATGACATGATTGAGTGTTTATGTTACATGTTTAATCTGTGCATAATAATTTGTTCATTAGGTTGTACGGATAGTTTCCATTTTAGGTAAAGATTTCATGCACTGATGTGACATTCTATAATATGGCATTTTGGGAAAGATTATGATTCTTGTGTGAAATGGATGGATTTGTAGTTGAAATTGGTATGATTACATGTGGTTAGGAAAACATAATCAACTGCTGTGATTTGTGACTTTTTGTGATGTTTTCGGACTGTTTTGATGAGATTTTGTGCGTTAAAACAACTTTGCAGACCTTAGGGTTGAACCAGAATTTGGTTTGACCTGTCGTGGGGTCGAACCAACCCCTTTTCAGACCCATTCGACCCCTCAGTTCAAGTTACAAGCTTTCGTTCGACCTTTCGACTGTAGAAATGTGTTTTTTATGCAAACTAAGTGTTGTATGTGTAATTCTTGTGTGTAAACTATGTGTACTTGATCCATTAGTGTAACGGGTCACTAATGGGATGTCGGGTCTGTCCAGTGTGTCGGGTCAACGTTCAAATGCATTTTCAAACATACGTAATTATTTCTGGACAATCGGGGACTAGTTAACCTACGGGTTATTAGTCTAGTGACTAGTACCTTATACAAACTTTATGATTGGTCACCAATAGTTGGGACTATCAGCTTGTGTCGGTTATTCTTTTGATTAGAAGACGCAACCTAAGATGAGTTTCACGGCCCCACGCAACATAAGAAGACGAAACATGCTTCATACTTGGATTTCTTAAAGATCATGTCATACTATTGTTGTCTTTTATTTTACTATGCGATTCTTTTAAGGCCCGGGGAATACCATGTGTAAGATCCCACATCGGTTGTGTAAGGGAGAACAGAACTCCTTTTATAGAAGTGGCCACCCTCACTATCACAACGCGTTTTGGCCAGTCCTTCGGGGGTGAGACCAATGCAAAACCGTGAGCTGCGGCAAAACGAACAATATTGTGGTACGGGTTACCTTGGGCTGTTACAGATGGTATCAGAGCCAGAGCCCGGATCGGTGTGCCAGTCATGCCCGCGAGGACGCTGGGCTCCCTAAGGGCGGTGGAATGTAAGATCCCACATCGGTTGTGTAAGGGAGAACATAACTACTTATAAAGAAGTGGTCACCCTCACTATCACCACGCGTTTTGGCCAGTCCTTCGGGGTGAGACCAATGCAATACCGTGAGCTGCGGCAAAGCGGACAATATTGTGGTACGGGTTACCTTGGGCTGTTACACCATGAATATGCGGGGATGCATAACGTGGGTAATGTGGATAGATCTATTAGGACTGACGAACCCCACTCGGGTCAGCTGGGAGCTGGACGGGTGCATATTGTCTCGGTCATAAAAATCTACCGTTGGACGGTAGTTCAGTGGGCAGATTCATGTAACATCATGTCAGTAATGGTTTCCAAATCGTAGTAGTATTTTAATACGCCTAGCTAGCGTTCTTATAACATAGTAGTAACATGAAGGATCTTTCACAACTTACAAAACGTTTAACATAAAACCCGTGAACTCACCAGCATTATGTGTTGACATTTTTAGCATGTTCTCTCAGATCGCTAAGGTAACAGCAATTGGATAGGCACACGGCGTGTAGTTTCAATATGCATGTTTTAAACCATTATCAGTTCATTGATACTTAGTATTTGGGCTGTAAACATATTTTGCTTCCGCTGTACTTGATTGTCTTTTGAAAATGCAATGGATTATCTTACGTATTTTATCCATACAGTTGTCGTTTATTGTGACCGTTGACTTGGATCTTGGTGTGTCACGCGCCTCGCAGTAAAACCCCGCAAGTGGAATTTGAGGGTGTGACAAACGAGGGGGTCCAGACTTCTTTTCTGGTTCAAATCGCATAAAATTGGTAGATGGTAGTGGTAGCAATTTGATAACGTAATAAGGTGTTTATGGTGGTTCCAACGGTGGGATGAGGTGGTGGTGGTGGGAAATGTTAGTGGTGGTTCTGAAAGCGGGATGAGGTGGTGGTAGGAGGTGAGAGGTGGTGGAGAAAGGGAGATGGGTTGGAGTTGCAGGCTATAACATTAACACGGATCAGATTCCTATTTTAATTTCCTATTTTAATTGTCGAGTTTGTGTCGTAAGTGGAACTCGAGAGTTAATTATGGTGGGGGAGATAGTTTGCTATGGATGGTGGTTTGAGAAGGTAGTGATGGTGTGGTGGTGGTTACGGTGGTCTAGTGTGGTGGTAATGGTGGCGGAGGTCTGGACTGGTGATGGTAATGGTATGGTGGTTGTGATAATGGGGGGAGAGAAGGTAAATGAACAATTTTGCCCCTGACTTGACTGGGTTCAGCTAAATCCGTTAAATAATTGGACTGGTTTGGCAGATTTCGTGAAACTACTGGGTTGTTCTGGCAATTAGTTTGACTTTAGACTGGACTGGCAAAAACTACCAAACCACATGGACGGTTTTGACTATTAGCTCAAATAACAATTTTAATACTAACTACATAAAATATTAACTAACTATGAAATCAAGTTAAAGTAAATATTCAACAATTTTAAATTCAGGCGATTGCATGTGAAGGAAGGTAGTTAAATGAAAATGGGTCACACTTATTCTTCACAATGAAACGATCAACCATTAACCAAATACATATCGAATTTCAATGGAGGCTTTTGATTTTTTTATTCTTCGGGTCTAAATCTTTAACCATGGGTATTATCAAGTTATAAATAGTTTAATGTTGATTTGTGATAGTTGAAGAGTGAATAGGCTTTTTTGTGAATAGCGAACTAGCTAAGTATTGTTATGGTACAAAAAGTTTTAACGTTCGATTGGTAACTATTGAATAGTGAAGGGCATCTTTGTAGATAACGAACTACTAGTTCGTCAGTCGTCGCTGTGTTGTGTAGCGTGATACGTGATTAACTGATAGAAAGAAGAGAGACTAAGAGAGGAAATTCAATCAATCAAGTTAACCTCTTATTAATCATCGACTGGTTTATATAAGCTTGATTACAATATTATTCCCGCCCAAACTAACTACCCATTAACTAATAATTGAACTATTACATTTGACATATTAGCCCCCTCACTTTCTCACTTATTACAACTATGACCCTGTACTCGTAACAATACTCCCCTCCTTCACAATTCTTGACTCAAGAATTAGGAAATTCAGGGAAACGAAGCTGAAACTCATTAAGATCCCCCCCCCCCCCATGTTGCTTCAGTAACCGGTAAGTCCTTCCAGTGTATTAATACTGCCATTCGATTCCCTTTCTTGACTAATTTTTTATCCAAAATAGCTCGAGGCTGAAACTTGAATCTGGGCTAAGTTGGAAGAGGAATCACTTGTTGATGAGGCCCATGAGCAGCTTTCAGCAGGGATACATGGAATGTCGGATGCAATTGAGATTCAGCAGGTAAGTCTAACCTATAAGCCACTTGCTCTATTGTTTTAGTAATCATGAAAGGACCATAGTACTTTGGCCCTAATTTGTGATGTGCCTGCTCTTTTAGAGATTTTTGAACATATGGATGTAGACATACACCCATTCCCCTGATTTGAACTGTATGTCTGATCTTTTCTTATTAGCTTACTGTGGCATTTGATTTTTAGCCCTTTCGAAAGAATGTTTCAAGTTATTGATTTTTAATTCACTTTCCTTAAACAACTGCTCCTAGGAATCCACTTTAGTATCATCAGGAATATAGGGAATATGTATTGGAGGTGGAATACCATATAGGGCTTCAAAAGGTGACATCTTGATGGATGAAGGCCAAGATGTGTTTGTACCATCACTCAGCTAGAGTTAGCCATTTAGGCCATTGCGTAGGTGTATCCATGATCATGCATCTCAAGTAGGACTCTAGGCATCTGTTCAAAACCTCTGTCTGAACATCAGTTTGGGGGTGATCGGCAGAGAAGAATTTCAAATCCACGCCTTGCAATTTCATAAAATCAGTCCAAAAATGGCTTAGGAACACAGGGTCCCTATCAGATAAGATGGTAGAGGGACTATCATGTAACTTGAAAACATTATCAAACAAGATCTGGGCCACTTGAATCTGTCCAATACCACCATAATTGTGACTTTACCCATTGTAGTAAGTAACCCACTGATGAAGTCAACTGTTATGTTAGAAAAAATGGACTTAGGGGTAAGAGTTGCTACCCTCTCATATTTAGCCCTTTGACAGTTCACACATTCTATTATGACCTTGATGGGCATGTGCTTTTAGTGACTTAAAATACTTTTTCTTATAATGTTAAGTTCCCGCGGATTGCGCCAAAGACTTGGTAAATAAGATATTTAAGCTAAAAACTGCAGTTGGTTGCACTTTCAAATTTTAAATTTATAGACTAAAGGTATGTTTGGCAAGGAGCTTTTATAGGGACGGCAAAAAAAACCGAGCCCGACGGGTATACCCGAAACCCGAAGCATTTGGGACGGGTATACCCGATACCCGATGGGTATGAGACGGGTTTGGTATTGGGAAAAAATATTTCGCGGGTATGGGACGGGTATGGTATTAGGTGATACCCGACCCGATTACCCGAAACTAAATACTCGTCTACCCGAAACATATACCCAAAGTTTTATATATATATTTTCTTAACTATTTTTAACAATAGTTCATTCTAATAGAATTCTTATTTGAAAAATAAACTTTTTGTCTAAAATATATATTCTAATAACATTATTATTTATATTTATATGCTATGAAATATAAAGATAGTTTTTAAAATTCATACTATAATATATATATATATATATATATTTACACTAGATTATACCCCGGGAACGTCCCGGGGTTGAAAAATCTAATATGACATATTAATTTTACATATGAAATAGAATGATGCGTTTTACACTTACATGCATGAAAGCTTCAGGTAGCAGCTAACCTAAAACAATGTATAACTCTAATATTAATATCTAACCTAAAACAATGTATAACTCCAATGCTAACGCATGTTGAAAATAGAATTCATATTTACTGATTTGAACATAATTAGTGACTTGCCTATACATGATTAATGATTTACCTGAACACTTTGTGTTTTTTTTTACCTGTTTGAACAAAACCCAACAAAAAATAGTCGTTCTTTTTCTCCGTTTTTATATAGCACTATTTGTACTCGTTGGAAAGATAATAAAACGCTCGTTAATTTGGTGTAATTTTTTTCTTTAAAAAATCTCGTATATAAAAGATATTAACGTTTAAAAATTATGGGAGGAAACATAAGAGAGAAAAATCTAATTTTGTTTTTAAATTATTTTTTTCCTAAAATATCTCAATGACACATGGGATGACACATGACACACTCAAAGAGGAGAATGTCTCTTTGAGTGCCATGTCATTAAAATGAATTTGGTTTATTATATGTATAGATTTTAAATATTTCAAAGATTATTATGGTGATAATGATATATATGTTACTTATTACAATTTCATTTATTCTAGATTTTTAAAATATAAGACTATAAAAGAAAATATATCTATCTATATATATTATATATATAGAAATCAAGTTTTGACTTTTGATCTACTAATGAATCTACCATCAGCTTTGAATTTGAAATGTTAAAGAGCTCATCTTCAAATTTGTGAAATCCAATGGTAATAGTGTTCAATGGTTCACGTCATGATAACTATTTTGCAGATAAGTAGACACACTCAAAGAGGAGAATGTCTCTTTGAGTGCCATGTCATTAAAATGAATTTGGTTTATTATATGTATAGATTTTAAATATTTCAAAGATTATTATGGTGATAATGATATATATGTTACTTATTACAATTTCATTTATTCTAGATTTTTAAAATATAAGACTATATAAGAAAATATATCTATCTATCTATATATATATATATATATATAGAAATCAAGTTTTGACTTTTGATCTACTAATGAATCTACCATCATCTTTGAATTTGAAATGTTAAAGAGCTCATCTTCAAATTTGTGAAATCCAATGGTAATAGTGTTCAATGGTTCACGTCATGATAACTATTTTGCAGATAAGTAGACACACTCAAAGAGGAGAATGTCTCTTTGAGTGTCATGTCATTAAAATGAATTTGGTTTATTATATGTATAGATTTTAAATATTTCAAAGATTATTATGGTGATAATGATATATATGTTACTTATTACAATTTCATTTATTCTAGATTTTTAAAATATAAGACTATAAAAGAAAATATATCTATCTATCTATATATATATATATAGAAATCAAGTTTTGACTTTTGATCTACTAATGAATCTACCATCAGCTTTGAATTTGAAATGTTAAAGAGCTCATCTTCAAATTTGTGAAATCCAATGGTAATAGTGTTCAATGGTTCACGTCATGATAACTATTTTGCAGATAAGTAGACACACTCAAAGAGGAGAATTTCTCTTTGAGTGCCATGTCATTAAAATGAATTTGGTTTATTATATGTATAGATTTTAAATATTTCAAAGATTATTATGGTGATAATGATATATATGTTACTTATTACAATTTCATTTATTCTAGATTTTTAAAATATAAGACTATAAAAGAAAATATATCTATCTATCTATCTATATATATATATATATATAGAAATCAAGTTTTGACTTTTGATCTACTAATGAATCTACCATCAGCTTTGAATTTGAAATGTTAAAGAGCTCATCTTCAAATTTGTGAAATCCAATGGTAATAGTATTCAATGGTTCACGTCATGATAACTATTTTGCAGATAAGTAGACACACTCAAAGAGGAGAATGTCTCTTTGAGTGCCATGTCATTAAAATGAATTTGGTTTATTATATGTATAGATTTTAAATATTTCAAAGATTATTATGGTGATAATGATATATATGTTACTTATTACAATTTCATTTATTCTAGATTTTTAAAATATAAGACTATAAAAGAAAATATATCTATCTATCTATATATATATATATATATAGAAATCAAGTTTTGACTTTTGATCTACTAATGAATCTACCATCAGCTTTGAATTTGAAATGTTAAAGAGCTCATCTTCAAATTTGTGAAATCCAATGGTAATAGTGTTCAATGGTTCACGTCATGATAACTATTTTGCAGATAAGTAGACATACTCAAAGAGGAGAATGTCTCTTTGAGTGCCATGTCATTAAAATGAATTTGGTTTATTATATGTATAGATTTTAAATATTTCAAAGATTATTATGGTGATAATGATATATATGTTACTTATTACAATTTCATTTATTCTAGATTTTTAAAATATAAGACTATAAAAGAAAATATATCTACCTATCTATATATATATATATATAGAAATCAAGTTTTGACTCTTGATCTACTAATGAATCTACCATCAGCTTTGAATTTGAAATGTTAAAGAGCTCATCTTCAAATTTGTGAAATCCAATGGTAATAGTGTTCAATGGTTCACGTCATGATAACTATTTTGCAGATAAGTAGACACACTCAAAGAGGAGAATGTCTCTTTGAGTGTCATGTCATTAAAATGAATTTGGTTTATTATATGTATAGATTTTAAATATTTCAAAGATTATTATGGTGATAATGATATATATGTTACTTACATTTATTCTAGATTTTTAAAATATAAGACTATAAAAGAAAATATATCTATCTATCTATCTATATATATATATATATAGAAATCAAGTTTTGACTTTTGATCTACTAATGAATCTACCATCAGCTTTGAATTTGAAATGTTAAAGAGCTCATCTTCAAATTTGTGAAATCCAATGGTAATAGTGTTCAATGGTTTCACGTCATGATAACTATTTTGCAGATAAGTTTTGCTACAATTGCATCCTGCAATTGGCGAAATTCGTTCCAAGTAGTAGATTAGATACCCTATTGTTTGATATGGCTGCTTTGACTCATATCAAAGCAACTTTTAGAAGCCAAATAGAGTTGTTTAACAGTTTCTGATTATTTCTTTGATGGTGTTGGTCATTTAATTATTTTCTATGTCAACCCGTTTTGACACGAATCTATTTTGACCCAAGCCTATGTTGGTCAGACCACAACCTATTTTTGCCTTAACCAAACTTGACCTGTTTTAAAATGACCCGCTTTGACCAGTTACCTGACCCATCATGAATACAATATTCTCCAGCATATATTACGGCTAAGAGTCTCTTCTGTCAGGTCTTACCTAAAAAAATGAAGGTGCATGCCTTTTTATTCCTATATAAACTTCTATATGTATATGTGCATAATTTTGAAAAATACAAGCAAATAATCCATATAAAAGTAATTCATATTATTTGGCTTACAAAAGACAAAAGAGCTATCATAACTCAAAACCAATAACCTAAACATAATATATCATACCAACTTCAATCAAACTTATATGAGGAATATGAAGAGCAACTGCAGGGCCCCTGCAGTTTTTACGAAGAAAAGAATACCCGATATCGATGACGAGCTTCTTCAAGTATGAAGAAGATCTCCGGGCCTTAACGTACGAGTGTCCCATGATATAGGCAACTCCTGCTTCTTTAGCCTGTATCAACTGCAGAAGCTCGTCTCGCACCGCACCATCCATCACTGGACCCGATGATGGCAGCTGGAACCTCACTTGCCGCCTTCTTATTTGCGGGTTTTCATCATCATACTCAGATCTTAAACGTTGCAACATTAACGATTTGCTACTTTGTATGGTAGAACCCGGCGAGTCCAGTTGGTCAGAGACGGTCAAAGTAGGATTTGACCTGGAATTCATCATTCATTTCATGATGTTACTATGTTAGACCTTTTAAGCTGTCTTTTAACTTCAAACTGAAGTCGATTTTGACCATTTTACTAATTTGAGATAAAAAGTAATTTATTAGAAAACTGACCTCGTGCTTATGACCGCCATTCGACCATCAAACGATGTGTTCTCAGAGGTGGATAACCGAGGTTCGACAGCTTCCATTTGTATAAACTCAGCTATGCTTTGAATGAGTTGATTCTCAAAGTTGCCATCATCTCTTTGGATGTCTTTATACCCATATCTAACAATGCACCTGTACATACGGTAAGATCTCGGACAGATACGCCCAATAAGAAACCGCTCTTCAGGCAATACAAAAGGCACAGGGACGTGTTTCACACAAACAAACACCAAAACATTGTGAAAAGCGGGCAAATTCGTAACAAAATGTGAGAAAATTGGAGGTACACCAGTGGCAAGTTCTGAGTATATGAGTCCTATCCCGGGTACACGTACAATACCCAAACTGGGTCCCAGCCCAAGAAGCCATTTCAGTGAAACTTTATTATAAAGGTCATGGTTGTACTTTTTACGGGTACCATAATGCCAAATATACATTACGACCATAAACACAAAGGCGAGTAAAAATAGACACCCAACCTCCTTGAGGAACTTTCATTATTGCAGCCGAGAGGTAAACGCCTTCGATGAACCCAAAAACAAGGAAGATCACAGCATATGCGATGTGTTTTTGCCACACAAAGGTTATAACGAGTGCCATGAGAAAAGTTGTGATGAACATAACCGTAATGCATGCAAGTCCTGCCAAACGACAATTTTACCATGACAATTATCCAAAAAAACCAGAATAGGACTTGAAACAGCTGATATAAACACCTAAACTACTTTATTGACAAATAGATTTATCATAGTATGATATTTCTGATCATATTTATATATGTACTAAACTAAAGATAGGAACAACAAAGTGATGGTTAGTAAATCTGCCTGTGTTGAACAGAAAAAAAGTGGCCCAATACCCGACCTATCAGATCATCCCATATTGCCACCTCTACGGCTCTACGGTCTAGATTAAACTGCCTTTTGCTTCAAGGGTCAACCTCAAAGAAAGACACAAAGTTAATTACAAGGAGAGGGTTAGATCTAGTTTGGTTCAACATCTGGAAATAGAAAACAAACTGAAACAATACGTTTTAATTTGTTTTGAATCGCAACCATAACACATAGTGACATCACCGAACCAAAACAATAAAGCCGTTTGGTTTGGTGCGTGGTTCAGGCTTACACCCCAAATGATATCATTACAAGCAGAGGGTTGGGAAGATTGGGTATTGTTCTTAAAACCCATACACTTTTGTGTGCATTTTTTTTTTCATAAATAGATAATTAAATAATATAACAAAACCACAATAACTAACATTTGGTCTAATCCTTTTAAATAGAGATTTAGGATATAAAAATTATTTAAATACACTTTAGGCAACTTTCGACCTATTTGGTTCAGTTTCTTTATACTTTACCCCTTG